>DWFV01001102.1:0-11940 GCA_018246775.1 Parelbella machaon machaon
GACGCTCAAAAAGGTCTTGCGTTCTTGTTTTTATGTCACAGGCTGGACGAATAGGTACCTATGTTGTTATTAAGAGACAGTTCAACCTCTTCCTTGTATATTTGTAGATGTGATGTTTGACTTTTTTACCCAATGACGCAGCGTACCAAACTGTAACGTCATGGGGAAAATATTACTGATGTAATTCGTAAAATACTTATATTTCCCCAGCCGCTTTAACATCCACCCAACAATCCTACTATCTACTAATATCCACTGCTGGACATAGGCCTTTCCTAATCGGCGCCGCTAAATCCGGTCCTGGGATCATCCATCGATATAATATCGATATACACGCTGAAAAATATTTTTCATGTTCAAAAATAAGCCCAATTAACATATCCTATGATAAATCAAGTGGTCTCAGCTTGATTGACACACTAAAACAAACATATCCATTAAGTCGCGTGCCTCAGCCGTGATAACATCGCGCCGCCTACCGCTGTCTCTACCAAACAATTAATTGTCAATTAACGACATACTAAATTGCTTTTTAAGCGATACTTACACGCGAGCGGGAAACAAGCGTGCTTTTGAAAAAAATAGGCCTGCGATGCTAGTTTCTTTTAATCCAATAACATCGATGTATTTTATTTTGAGAATTTATTACCCACTCGATACTTCGTTTGTATTTGTTGTACTTACTATAAAATTTTATTTTCTTTTCGGAACTTTTATAAATCTTTTTACTCGCAATAAAATGTCTATTTCTTTCATTTTTAAGTATCAATTAACTTGTTTTTTTAAATATGTATCCAAAAGAAAGCATAATTGTTGCAGTGAGAGCTAGTTTCTGTAAATAAAGTAAGGTCTTGTTTAATGACATAATGTTGTTTCTAACTCTATAGATACGTGTCAAGTAAAAAATTTGCAGAAGTGATGGTCTCAAAATATATTTGACAATAATTTTAGAAACTGTACTGATTGCACAATTTTAATATTGAATTATTTTAATTTTGATTTCAACTTAAAATGCCTTATGACGGGGGACACTTCGTTATTCCCATCACTGATAATTACACTTGTTCGCAGCATATAAAGACAAATAATATACATATTCAAAAATCATTAACGTAATTGATTTTCAAAATACTGGTTATTGAGATATTACCAAATCATAAATCACAATACAGTTCTGAACTTAAATGGAAATGACATGTACTCAGGTAACGAAATTATGTCCTTGATTATTACTTCATTGACCTATATGGCGTTTTTCCCAGGGTTCTATGTACATGTCGTACCATATCGTCATACATCCGCACACTCGTGTGTAAATGGCATTCCTATAATTATGTTATTCCCATTGTAAATATCTCTTCGTTAAGTCACTTGTCCTCATCATACAGTATTAGTCAGACAGTGTGATTATTATCTATTGCATAATAGAAAATATAATGATATAATTATTTAAGATGGAGATACATTTCAATGAATATTACATTAAATTTTAATAAATTGTATTTGTCATGGAATTATTACATTTACTAGTCGACTATAGACAATAATTCACACAAATTTGAAAGATTAATAAAAAAACGAAACAACACGCCTGTAATCCAAGGAGGGGTAGACAGAGGAGTGTAGTACACTCCCACAATCTTATATGAATCGGTATATAAAAATGTAATGAAATAAAAATAAAAACATTAAGGGAACTACTTCATAAATGTAACTCAGAGATTAATAAAGACCTTATGATCATAAATACGTGTGGTACTTACCTTTGTTTGCGAAAAATTTATAGGCGTTCCATTTTGCTTCTGACATTTACGTCCATGAGTCCTGCCGGGCCAATTCAAAAAAAATTTTCTTCGCAGCCATTGCAGTATTTGATGTACATTTATCTAAACAATGGGATAATACCGAATTTTACAAAGTTTGTAAAAAAGTAAATTTTATGAGTGTTTTGAAAAGTTATAAAATCTTACCACTCTTAATGTTAACCTCTAATCTTAACCTCTTAATATTTCTTATTTACCATAGAATAATAAATGAAACATTACTTTAAAAAAAAGTTCAGATGACGGAAGCGAAATGAATGCGTAACCGATCGCCGACTACCCTCCAACTGATTATAATTTATCACAACTTTGATTTATCAACTGCCTGCATTCAAAAGCCTAATTATTACAATCTCAGATGTACGAGATAAAAAAAATGCGATGAGTCCATTGCTTTATCGTAAATAAACCCTCGCGGTATCGGGAACGCACAACGACATGGAACAAAACCAATTAGCCTAATAACACACATTACTTGCAACTGTCGCCAGTCGGTGCGTCGTAAATAATTCGTCTGTCTCGTCGTATTGTCACACTTCGTACTTCGCTTGAAATATTCATAACAGTTATACGCCGGTATAAGGTACAAAATCAATATTGGAATTTGCTCACAAAGCCTTAAAAATGAGTACGTTTATTTTAGTATTAAGGTATCAAAGCTGTATTTTTTTACGACGGATTGATTGAACTGTTTTTATGGCGAATTGATTGGAACTTTTTTTTATCAAGGGTAATATTTTTATTATAAGAATATTTCTGTTATCTATCCTTCTCACTTTTTCTTCTTTTCCCTTTTTCTTTTATATCTTAAAGGCAAAGTAATAACCGACAAAGTTTTGTAACTTTTTCATTACTATCATCAACTTGTCTTAGTCCACTGCCGGCCCTCCCTTAATGATTTGTATCTGCGTCCTTTTACCTACATGTATTTTCTACTTTTTAGCTGCTTTGTAATATATTTTTACAATAATAACGCTTGGTATTTAATTGTTCTGCATGTCCGCACGCGTGGAGCCACGGTAACTCAAATATTCGGTACAGTTATACCGACGTGGAGTCGAAACGCCAATACTTCACGATTTATATGCGCATCGTGTGCTGTAACGGTGTGCGCCTCAAAATCGTCATACATGAAACGTAAGGTTGGGCGACCCTCGCTGATATTAGCAAGTATTGTATCGCACGCCAATACAAATTCTATAAATTTCAATTCTTACAACACATATTAACAATGGGAATTAATTGTAATCTGGCAGTTCTAACTATTGCTGGCAACACTGTCAATGACTGCACGTTTCCTAGGTAGAGAATGTTTGCAAAATATTTCATCATTCTACCGACATTCAGTTCGATTGGCAGAGAGAAAGACATTTTTAATTTAAAGAAACCAGATCATAATAATTCATTACTAAACTGGCTGATCAAAATCGCAAGACACTTACTTTTTTAATGCAACGCGGTAACACTCTTTTCGTAACGCTAAACGGCGAATTGACGGTAAATTCATTGACCTTACAGAACACAGGGACAAAGATATAACACTATTTCAGTAGCAAATATCTGCTACTACTTAGAATTGCACTAGCTCGCCATACATCGCGTATGAAGTTTCAAAGGCGCCGAACGCTCTATCTTTTACGTGGATCGCGTGAACTCCCGTCTCTATGAGCTTCGAACAAATGAGACTGGGGTTTCCTAGTTCACAATTACACCGTAAATCTCCGGGAAGCTTGGAGTAAAATTACTAATCATGAATTTAATAGCGACTCAATCAAGGTTTGATTGAATTATAGTTATTTTTTTTTGATTTAATCATGTTTACTTGGCGAAACTCATAAATATTGTGCTCGTGTCTGATTCCAAACAATACTTTATTCCTAATGTAATGCTATGTATCTGCGAATTATATCAAATAAGACGATAATTAAATCAATCAAATCAAATACTATAGTTTGCGGACTCCTATGGTCAATTAACTCCAAAGGTTTGAATATATCAACATTGTTTTTTTATTATTACGAGTATTTTATCGCGTTTCATTAATATTTATTTTATTATATCATTTTACCTCATCCAAGGCGACGTAAAGGTCGTACGTCTGCATCCAATAACATTTTAGTACAGTTTTGTTATACGTCGAAATTAATAAAGTATCTAACGTATAATAAACATCTATCTGATTCAAGATGGCGGCAGTAAAGGTCACCTTTCTACCACTAACTACAGTAAAATTTAAGTGACTAGAGTTTTCTAAAGACATGTAATTTTTATTACTTTAAGAAATTAATATCTAGCAATTACAGATTGTCTCGCGTCTTTAATGCTACTATGAGCCAAATTTATATTCTAATCACTGTGTTAAAGTCCCATGATTTGACAGTTTATGACATCCACTGAAAAGATTTCATGTCAACTGAAAGAATTTGGTGTCAACGAATAGTCAGATGTCATTTTAATAATGTCACTACTATATCGCCACGCTACATTTACTTCACGTTCTCTTACGGAAGCTTTATGCAGTGTTCTCAGCAAAAAACGGATTACACGTCCCAAGAACACAGTCGGACTGAGTTTACACACGTGTAATGTTAATGAGGTTGCATGTTTGCGTCTGTTCGTCGCCGCTAATCTCCAACTACTGGGCTAATTTGCATAAATAAAGCCTTTTTATTTTTTTACCTCACAAAAGCTGTGTAAGCTCACGCGGAAGCTCGTGGTCTAAGCAGCTAGTGGCTACCGTCTTGTTAATTACAGGTCACTTTTAATGTATTTGCTCATATTACGTTATTACATATAAACATTGATGCTCATCTGGATATGAATGTACCTTTTAACATTAATCCAAGAATATTTAATAAGTAGAATTGAAAACTATAATCAATTAAGTAGAAACAGATAATTCTCAGGGCTTATTTAAAATATTTCATCACGTAATATGTTTGTTTATCTAATTATAATAAAGCGGTAATTGCAAAACAAACAATTTTTATACTTTTCAAAATGTCTGGTTTCTTTCAAATTCAGCCCTTCATATCTGTTTATAACCATATTGTATATTTCGTCAATAAATGGGTACGTGTGAGATAATTGTTATATATTATAGTTAGTTACAATTTTTTTGACAAATCATGAGTTTAAACAGGTATTGCGTCAGTTGCCACACTTGTATGTAGTTTAGCGTTATATTTGCGGCAGTTCAGTAACAGATGGTTAACGCCGTTTTTTTTTATTTTTGATATATTCACAGTTACGTCATGTGGATGTACATTTCGGCAATTCATAGTCAGCCGCCTTCACTTTCCTATCTCGTTCCCCCGTATCGCGGTGTCCGCGCGTCGAAGTGAGATTACCTAACCGCAAAACAATGTAATTCGCGTCTAATGATTCACAGTGAGGCTAAAACTTGAAATTTTTATGTTAATAAGATTGCATTACATCGTTCTAATTGTTGCATTAGTTCGCTGTGTCCGCGGTGAGTGAGTGGTCGTGTGGTGTATTTGTGTTTGGTTCTGTTCAGCGACCGTTGTTGGTCTGTTCCGAGAATGGATTTGAGGCACCGCCGGCTGTTCAGGCTGAGGAAAAAGACGAATCTCTCACGCTCCTCATCGGTATCCACGCCGAGGTACCCTTAAAGTTTTCCTTTTACAGACAATTATAAGGTGAAAGTTAATCATGTGTGACTATTTATGTGCATTTTATTTTAAGCCCATACAAAATCACTTATGTGGTATTAGTGAAAGTGTTATTAATATAAAAATTTATCAGTTTTCAGTACAATTTAAAGCACTAAGTACCAGTACTAAGCTTAGATGTATGTACGAGTACTGCAGACATTGTCATAGGCCATTAGAAGATGAGATTGTTCTTGACATTATCGGCCCCCGCGCTGTCCGTATTACCGGTTTCCATAGCAACTTGCAACATTAGCGCGGACGAACGGACACTACAAGAGTAAATCATGTAAACCTAATGTTACATTATATTAAGACAGGCTTACATATTCAATTTTGCGTCTCACATTAGCATAGAATATATAATGCTTTGAATAATATAAAGCAATGTTTCATAACATTTGCATCAGTGGACATCATTGTATTGGTAGAATTTAATGAAATTTTCATATTGTAATCATCTTTGTGTACTTTACGATACATTAATTTGCAATGTACATTGCATACAATAAATTACCGTTATCAGTGTAAAAAAGTTTTCTTTACTTCTTTTTTAATATTACGATTATATCGTCACGTCAATATTTTGCGAGGTAAGCAGAAAGTAATAAGTTTTAAATATCCATTGACTATTTTGACTACTTTTCTGTTACAAAATATACCCTAATTCCTTATTTACTAGTAAATTTACGTCGAAACATAAGCACGGAACTCGTAGACATATTTTGACAGGTAATGAATTAAATGCAGATCAGACGCGACAGACTCGAAGTGACAGTGACAAAGTTTAGTACAAAACGAAACGTAACACAATTTATTGACGTAACATTAATAAACAGATATTCACTATGGTAATGTATAAAGCTTTGTCCATACAAATAACAATGCTGGATACGTTTATGAACATTTATGGCCGATTCCACAAAGGTGCTGGTGTCAATATCAGTGACTATCAATTGAGCCGTCGCTCATGGAATAACTCGAGACATTGAAAAGGATTTATTTAATATCTTGTGTAAATAAGGCTTGAGCGGTGTACCGAGCTTTCAACACTTGCCTCAAGTGGCAAAATAGTGTTCGCACTGACACTATCTGCCTTTTGTATGCTATTTGGAATACGGTAAGCACATATCTATTTATTTTAAGCCAACTACACACATGGGAATTTATTGACTAAACAAATTATCTTATAAAATGCTGAGTTAATACACCCAAACACAACATATATTATGGTCTTTCCAAAATGTTTGCCATGGTTGAGAATTGAACCCAGAACTACTAGATCAAGATCCTAGTGAAAAAATAGATTTTTGCATTGCAGTTCCGTATTATACTTCTATGTATGTATATGTCTTAACATTTTAACCAACACCATGTTAAAATACAAATATTTATTAATTGTAACATAAACCGTTCATTTACATTATCATAGCATAACATAAAATCACGATTATGTTTCTTTGAAAGGTTAGTCAGAAGAGCATAGCTATGAATTGTATTATATTACCACTCACATATATATTTTTTATGTTAATCATTGATTCAGCTACCAAGACAACATGAATATTTCTATCACTATAGATATGCGATATGACAGACAGATACTAGAATTTAACATAGTCTGTTAATATATATATCAGCGATAAAGTCACGTGAGAGCGCAATTAAAAGGCAGCTCTCGACATCATCATCCTATCTAGAGTACCAAGACATTACTCGTTAATAGCGTGAACCATTACAAGCGCTGCTAACTCCATCGGTTATCATATAGCACTAATGTAATTAATTGCTTTGTAATTGAAGTGCATTCCTTTAAGTTGATTGCGTTTTGCCACATCCTTTCACGTAGTCTCTAGCTGGCATAGTTTTGAAATTAATAACTGAAATTGAATTGAATATTACCTTAAAACCTCATATCTTATCTGGGGTAAACAGGCTGATAAAGATTTACTGAAACCTGTTGCATTGAATTTTTAACTAGCAAATGGCCTGCAATGATCGTTGCCAAGCATGTGTATTTCTAATTATACTTACGATCCCATAACAGTTATAATTAGATTTGATTATGTAAACTAACATTGGTATAATTAAACCGTCGGCCATCGCCACCGATGTCGGCTATTTTAGCCGCGAACACGATTCTAGTGAAAGTGTCCATTGTGAATGGTGTTACGTAAAAATAACATTCGGCTGTTTTTCTACGAGCTCACACAACAGATGTATACATTAGCACTATTAAAAAAAAAGTTATGTGAACAGCCGTATAGATGTAAATGTTTCCCATTTCCTTATTATGGATGTCAGTGCATAGCTTTACCATTTGTTGTTCGCTTACTGAGAAATAGTGTGCAGGAAAATGATGGAATTAAAAAATATTACAGATATAATCACGCAAAGTTCTGGAGGTGGTTGGTAAAAAGTACCGAGTATCGAATAGGTCGATCCTTACAGAAATCAGAAATACTGGAAAAATATCTAAAAATTCTAATTTTTGTGGAATAATATCGTTAGAATCAATTGATGAACTTCGTTTGCAAGAGAAATGAAGGGAGAAGGTTGCTGGCCCAGGCAGAAACTTATATGGATTTATGTATCAACAGCTACGAGTTATTTATTAGTCACAATTTTTTTTTATAAAAGGGTTGCATTTTATAGGGAGTTTACGGAAAATGTAAGGCAGCGTGAAGAGGGAGGAATGGTCAAAAAGGCTTTATTTACACGTGAGATAGTCTATGAAAGCCTTTAATGGATAGATCTGTGGGATAATCATACAAGTAATATAAGGCCCCATTTTACTGAGTAAGCATTATATGGAACAATCAGTTTGTTCTCACGCCCGTAATTGCTTAGAAAAATTTGTGGTAACTATAATAATGCCATTTTCGGAACACCCCGCTTGCACAGTAGAATTTTCATTATAAACCCATGCATACGATTGTACCCTTTATATCAATGTATTAAGGTGCATAGTTGAATGTACTTAAGATTTTACAAGAACTAATATGAACTTAACGAATTGACGGTTTTGTATTAAAGTCTTGCGAAATTTCATTCGGTTATTTCGCTTACTCGTTGCTTAAATGTTACGATGTTGGAGGAAATACCTTAAATGCCTTCTGCGGTCGCTTATAACTGCTTTATGCTTATTTATATCAAATAATCATAACTGTTAAATGGTGAGTTAACTGTGAAATGTTTGTTTATTGCGTATGAAGGGTAAAGCTATGGTGTAATTTGTCCACTTACATTACCTAAGTTACGCTGCCCGTGAACATTTGTAATGCAAAAATGGAGGAAGCTCGGATTCAAGTCCTTAAGCAATCTTGAGAGATAATAGAATATATAAAAGATTTTATATATCTACAAATATTGACGTTAATTTAGTAACCTAATAAGTACTTCCACGTTATTCCTTTAGTCTGAAATTTTAGTCCTTGGAATGAGTTTCGCTTTTGGAAATGATGGGCGTTTTTATCTAACTCATTTGCTGTAATGATGAAGGAAAGAATATTATAAAAATTGGCAGATATAGAAACCTCTGTAAGGTGTCTCAAACGGGTGAAGTCTGCTACTTGGCAAACGTGGTAATTTAAAGCCTTGAATATTTATGTATTAGAGACGACCCACGTGTTATAAAGGAATGATAAAATTGTCAATGAAAATATCAGTGATGATCACACTTCATACATTAATATAGGTCCATTTTTTGTGTATTCTCTTATTCATACTAATGCATCTTTAGTTGTCCAATATCCAATGCAATGCATTCTTTATGCTAACATCGTAATTGACGAGTCATTGTGGGAAAAGCCGCGTATAAAGCAAGTTATAGGTCTGGTTGGACGAGTCAATAGAGTTGCAACGGAATTGAGTTGCAATGGAATTATGCCCAACGTGGGGATTATGAGCAGGCATCCCAAAGGGGAGCAGTGGATTTAACACGCTGGTGATAATAATGATGATGATTATTATTATTATACGGTCACGCTACCGTCAAGTCTGTTACGGTGTAGGCAGTGATCAGCAAGTGTCAAATATATCTCTTTCCTTACAGATCTGACGTTCTTCTTTCATACATTCATCATTTTCTTCATACACACACAACGGTTTGAGAGACTTCTGACCTTCTGACTGTATTAGCCGGTAGACTTATTTGGTCCAGCTAAGCGAGTCTTTATGCGAGTTTAGATAAATAAAACTTAGTAGGTATCGAAAGAACCCATAAAAGCATTTGCCCGGAACATTATATTTGTGTTTGGTTAACGACCAAAACTAATGGTTGTTTCGAACGATGCGACGTGCGGGGAATCCAAAATGTTATATATTTGCAAGCCACGAAATGTCACCCGATGCTAACGGCAGATAACTCGCACGGTACAAGTAGCGGTTACCACGACACCGTCGTAATTCAGAATGGGTATCGTCTTCTACAACTATTTAAATATGATTTGGTTGGGTATGTTCTTATGTTAAAGAATGGGAGGATTAAAGACAAATACATCTCGGTCTAATTATGGTCAGTTAGTGGTCAAAAACGTGTAAGGGTTTCTTCCATTTATATCTTGAAACCATTGTTACTATTGACATTCTGGTTTCCTTCTGAAGAGTGTATTAACCAGTTCACATGTATACTAGATTCGATCATTTGTCCTCAGGAGTAGTAATCCAATTGAGTTACCGGTTCAGTGGTGATTTCGAAAAGGACAGACACTAATTGCACTGAGATGTAGTTTCTGGACTAAAGTTACTAAAATTTATCATTCAGTAATATTTACCATACAGTCCTTTTTAGGTCCGCTGTTGAGTAAGGATTTTTGCCCAGAAAGAGACAGTTTAAGGACACTCTACCACGTTTGCCAAGTGCGGATTGGCGGCTGCCCATGACTTAGAGAACATTATGGAATACTCGGAGTTGTATACGTATTCTTTCACCTTTAAAGCAAGCAATATTTCATTTTAAAAAGTGAACTTTTTAAAATCAAAATGCATGGCGGGGTTTAAAACCTATCAAAACCAATATATACCAATATATACAAAAAAATATATATACCGGTATACAGTATTAACATTTTTATCATTATGTACATTTATATTTTCGTATTATCTCACAAACAGTTGTCCAATCTCCTTTTAAATTATGCACCGTAAGTGGTAACCGACTAGATTTCTTTATGAAAAGTTCCGTTACATGAATTGTTACGCTGACCTTGACACGTCCGTGAGTCATGAGATCTAGCGAGAGCGTTTAAAATCTTACACACGTTTCTAACATGTATTGTTATGTTCTAGAACTTCTAACGGGATGAATAACATGGAAAAAATACTTGATTACGTTACCATGTTACAAAAATACGCAGTCAACATTTATGTTGGTACTGTTTTTACAATCATCTCCGTACATTACAAAGCTAAGGAAGAAAAGTAACAGTGGTGTATTTAAAGATCGATAATTTATCTTCTTTTATTAACATCTCGCGATATGTTTGGTACATCGTCTCTCGAATAAGATATTTGAATTCTAATATCTTATTCGAATGACTCGAATCGAGGATTCGAATAAGATATTCGTTTGCCGATATGATAGCGGTATTCACCAGTGGGCGTTCCAGCGTATTTTCCTAGAGAAAATGATAGACTCAAAAATGAAAACAATTAGAAAATAAAACTAGAATATTTCTACCTAGGTAGCTTTATTAAATAACTCCACTAAACTCCTTTTCCTTAGTCTAATGATCTATCATAGTTTCTTCACCTAACTTGCAGATCTTTTTTAACCTAAATCTGAATCGATGAATTATTATAAGAATTGCGACTTTTGAGGATATTTATTACAATCTAAAATACTAACCAAAAATCATTGATTAACGTGCTTTCCGAAGCATGAAAATGTTCGTGAAAATATTCCATTGGTGGTCACTGTTCTAAGAACTGACGGTTTCGGCGTTGCATAATTTACGGGTCGATTGCAATATCTAACCGCGTCAGGGCTACCAGCACTTATGAATGACATTTCGTTTATACTTGCTTGTAATTTTGCAACGGATACAGTATACAAAATAAACATAATTACAAGTAGTATATTTTTATTAGCATTTACATAAATATATGTTCTTTCATTACGTGTTGTGTGAATAGTTCACGTTACAAGAATGATCATCGTTACTCTATCATCATCGTCAGTATCATTGTTCAACATTTTTATTCTTCCACTTTTGGATACGGGTCTCCTCACAGAATGACAAGGGTTAAGGTCACAATGTACCACGCTTCATCATCATCATCATCATTATCAGCCTACTTCTGTCCACCCCTAGACTTAAGCCTCTCCAGTGGTACCTTCAGCTCTTCGTATCCAAGCACTGCCAGCTATTTTGCGTATATCGTCACTCCACCTAGTTGGAGGGCGTCGTACGCTACGTTTGCCAAGTCGCGGTCTCCACTCCAGA
>DWFV01001103.1:0-11937 GCA_018246775.1 Parelbella machaon machaon
CTAAAAATTCTAAATTAGAATGATCCAATAGTACCCGACCCGGGATTTGAACCCAGGACCTTCAAATCGGCAGTCGCGACAGCCGCTCGACCAACCACGCAGTCAATTTCTACCGTGTATTTTGTAGTTTTACACTATTTTAACATTTTTTGAAATTTTGCACACGTAAGCCCTTGTTAAAATATTTTTGCAAATCTACAAATGTGCTTAAAATTTCTCTAGTGAACGTCTCGGCGCTTCTGACACTCTGACTCACCCGTGGCTCATCCAATCTGCGCTGTGTACAGAGCTTCACATGACAAAAACCAAACTCAAGAGATACGTCATCAAGAAGAGGTGGGCTAAAGCCGTGGCCGCTGTTATAGCTCTGAAACGAATGGGCGCCAAGTTCGAAGATATTCATGAAGAAAAAGCTGAAGACAAGCAATAAACTCATAGTATTAAAACTAGAGGCTCTTAAATTTTGCTTTAAATTATATTGTTTATAAACGATTTTTATCTGTCAATGGTTGGTTTATGTTTTATCTGTGCTACGAGTGCGACGGTTAGAGTGGGAACTAATTCAAACTAAACCTATCGCTGTACATATAATTATGTCAATGCGTATATTAAAATTTTATAAAAATCGTCTAAATGCAATGAAATTGAAAGGAAAGTATTTTTATATTACAATTAGGTCGCTATCGTATGTTAAAGATGTTTGAAAGAAATATTTATCAATATTGTAACCTAAAATAATATTTCGATAACGTAAAAATATGTCGCAATGATTTATCTCCATTTCTTCCATATAAAACTTTTCGTTTAAGAAATATGCGACTGGTAAGTGTTAAAAGACATTTTTAAATCTGGTCAATAAAATTCTCCTAACAGCTTTCAAACAACTTTAGTTAGCACGAAGATAATTGTGTAGCTGTTTATCTTTAGCTCTTAATTCTTATGCCATTATTAGATTAACGACTAATTACTGAACGCAGTCTACATTCTTTTAAACCTTATACATTCTTGTTAATTAAGATTTTGATTTTACACCTTGTTGAATCTACTAACATAGTGTAAGAAACTGTTGAAACCAAAATCCATAGTAAAAATAGCTAGTACTCATATATTTTTTATGAAAAAATTCATCTTTATCATAAAAATAATTACATGAACAATTCGTTTAATAGAAATTATTTGCCTTTAGGATTTTACTACTTGGTGCAAATTTTCTGCAAATTAAAAAAGAATACCCTAGTAAGGAATACATTTAAAAAAATTAAAAGATCTGTGTCAAGATGTCTCGATTATATAAATTGATCTGTTCTCGTTCAAATGTATTTTAGCATAACTTTGTAGTACTATTAACGTGTTAGGTATTTAGTTTTTTAACGTTTTACTTTCAAATTATATAAAAGACAATAACTTTTAACACGAACATTATGTTTTAATCTAATGCGTGCTATTATACACTTAAGTTTCTTCTCATTTTATTGATCTGTTAATAAATAATTAAGTAACTTTATTAAGTTTTAATTTTATATCATATAAGTATTGAGTTATTAATTTCATTGTTGAGAAGAGGTTGAGTTTCACTAACGCAACTAAACATATCCTTGTGGCCTCAAAATTGTGTACTAATATAGAATAAGCGCGTCGTACTCATGAATTGCATTTATATTCCGTGTAAATGACGTATCATAAAGACATTGCCTTAAAATTTTTGCGAATATGATCAATAAACTTTCATCATTTTACTCATCTTGTTTCATTCTGATGTTTGTCTCTCCTTTGTCCCATACGTAAGCAGAATTCATTGGAATATTTATCTTATGTTTAGAAAAACTGGAATCAGTATTAGATTTGTAAATTTTGAAAAGGTTTTTTAAAAAAAGGTAACATAAATAAGTGTTGCCAATGTTTTGTCTAGTTAACCGCCTATAAACAAATCAAGTCCGGAAAAGTATTTAAGATTTATTTGTTGTCTTGCATTCATATTACCGCCATTCATTACTTGTACAAGCTGCTCCAATAGCCTTGATTCTGAATTTCAATTTGTGATCGTTTTGAGAATTCGTGAAAAGCTATCAGTTATGTATAAAGTAGTGATGAAACAAACATCTCACATGATCACTGCACAAAGTATCTTATACTAATCTATTTTTGTTAATGTGCATTTTAAGTCATACTAGTTGAAAACTCAAAATATTTTAAATCATTTTTGCAAACCTTCCTATGAAACATCAGGTTATTGAATTTTGTATTGTATTGTTAATTTCATTTACTTGTAATGGAATGCGACCTCTAAATTTTTATTTTACCCTGGCGTAGCTACTTATAGCGTATCATCTATACACTTTTTTTTCTCTCATTTATATGTACGGAGTTTCTAATATTCGTATTTCTCCTTTGTGTATCGTATTATAGAAAACACCCGATTGTAACCTGATATACATACAGGACAAAATTATAAGGGTTTTAACGTAATGTTACCTTATAATCCCTGAAGTGGCAGGTAATATAGAACACACCCGTTTCACCAGTTGTTTATGTCCCACTATGAAAAGGTCAATCTGTTACCATGCACCATACACTAAACCAGACTTATCCACAATTAGAAATTTCAAGTTACAAAAACCGAATAGCGCCCAACCCGGGGATCGAACCCAGAACCTTACAATAGTTGCGCTCACAATTACTTGACCAACGAGGCAGTCAATAAGGGTTTCGTTTTGCCATAGACTACAAAAGAAAAAAATACCAAAGTCGATCCGATCGTAACGATCGGGAATGCGTGCGATTTTTATTTACAGATATAGAACTGTCCTAGTGGTGATAAATCAAAGATTGTATAGTTTTTTACTTTTTATTTTAAAACACCCTATGATATCACACTAATAGCAAGTCAGTCAATGTGATACCAAACGGTGAAGTTCCAGTGTAGATTAACGATAAGATTTCTGGTATCTGGCGCGGGCTCCAGGACCGCCGAACTTCTTTGGCTCGCAGCGCCTGGGGTCCGCCACTAGCAAACTTCTATCGTATTGAACAAGGATATCTTTAAGTTCCTTCTTTGATGCCTCATCTACATCTGTAAATATAATAAGCACTATGAATTAACAGACATGTTATAGTTATAATCAAACACAGATTCAGAAAAATTTTTTTAGTTGTCAATTTAGTATTTTTAAATATATGAGGATAATATAAGATATCAAAATTTCCAGTCAGAAACCAAATACTTTCTATATTCAATATCTTTATAAAGGACTTCCCAATAAAAATGCATCTACTTCACATTATAATTCTCGGTCTTCACTATATTCCAAATTAAATACATGTAAATAAAGCAAGACAAGTAAAAAGTCTAGAAGGGCTCTAAATCATTATCAATCTAAAGAAGGGCTCATTTAGTCACAAGAGGAAAGTTATTATACTGGAATATACAAACAGGTATTTTGTTGAAATAATCAAGTGTAGTGTACACTTCAAACAAGCTGGTAATTAGGTACACAAACTGTTTGGTAATGTCACATTTGTTCTCCTTTCCCTGAAATGACTGACTTGCATGGAGACAAGACAGCTTTGGAAAGAAAGGGTGTTGTATGGTCACTTAAATACTGCAGTAAAATCAACAGCTGGTAAGATAATTAAACAAATCTACAATACAGAATATTAAGTAAAATTAAGAACAGAATAATATTAATTAATAACTTGAATTTTTCTATACCTATATGAAAGATTTATTATTGGAAATATTCACTCTAGAAATATCACTCACCCCGCTAAGTAATTTATCTTTAATGAAACACAATGAAATAACTTGTGTAATATATAACTTTCTTTTACATTAAAACAGATAGGTATTTACTTGTAAAACTTAAAATAAAAAATTATCTAGTTTACTATAAAATAAAAAATTCAACTTCCACTCACTGGCTTTTAATACAGTATATAAAAACTGAAATTGATAAATTTCACTTACATTTCTGATAGAAAGCGATGAGTGCCTTGGAGATGGCTTGTCTGATAGCGTACACCTGTGCAACATGACCACCACCTTTAACCGTTACTCTGATGTCAACACCTGAGAATTTTTCCTGCAACACACAAACATCCTATGTCAGTGTATAGTTAGTAAAAATACTTGTTACTATTGAACTAAGAGAAACTCAGAAATTGTTTAACTTCACATAAAATGCTCAGTTTCGGAATAAGATTTGCTCATCATTAATAACAAATCATTAATAACAATATATCGTGCAAAATTGTTTAAAAATAATGTCTTTTTTCTTGTACAACAAGTGTTAGTATCTACAAATGTCATTTAACATACACAATTCTTTCAAGAATACATTGAAAGTGATATGAGTTAATGACTATTAGTTTTATTAAACAATAGACAACATAAGTATAGGAAAAATGCCAGAATCATTCTATCGACTGAGTACATTTAAATGTGAAATCAACATGCAAAATACATCAAAGTACATATTTATCTGTTCAACACAAAATTCCATACCCAATCATGAAACCATCTAGTGCAAGCAATATATAAATGAAAATATTGGAAAATATTCACACAATGCAAGGCAAAAAAAATTCAGACCACTGAAATTTTTATAAAACTTAAATAAAAAAAATTAACAACAGCAGATTTCAAGGTTGCAACCATTAACAATATACATAGTAAGTATAGTATGATATCAGACAAGAAATTTTTAGACACAGAACAAAAAGTCATAACCATAGTCAGTCAGCCATATAACAACAAAGACATAACATTTTAAACATATACATCAAAAAGCCCAGATTTTACTCATAATTAAAGTAACACAACAAAATGATCATTTCCATTTCCATACTTTAGCTTAGATAGGAATGAACATTGCTAAATTTCTCATAGATTATTGAAAGATTTGTAAATTTAAAATATTTTTCATAAAGAGCTGGAAACAAATAACAACCAAACCCACAATGTACTCAGGCGGCAGGCCAAGAATACATTAAATGCTTGCACATACTACAAATATCCTATAAAAAATGTGTGATATTTACAAAATATCATATGAATACATACATACAATATACCAGCCTGATAATATATGCCCAAAACTAGTATATGCCCAAAACTATCTGACTATAGTATCTAATAGTATATGCCCAAAACTATCTGATCCAACAATGTTGTTACCTTGCCGAGCAAGAGGATGGGCTCCTGCAGTTTGTACTGCAGAAGGCGGGGCTCCACCAGATCGAGAGGACGCCCGTTCACCCGGAGCACTCCATGACCACGCTTGCAGTATGCGACCGCTGTGGCTGTTTTCTGAAATATAACAGCTTATTAATTCAACTTTAACATAGCATTTTCTTTTTAGGGGAGCCATATGCCAAGCAATGGACTGAAGGGTGGAGAGTGGACAGACAAGCTGATGAAGTAAATATATTCAGTGCTCAAATTAATACTTTTGCAATAAAGTAGGTATCAAAACCCGTTTGTTATGATTACTCCTCCAATACTTTATCTGTATGATAATAATATACCATTAGTAGCCAAAAAATAATGAATTATGTGAAATACGTAAGAATACGAAAATAGTTAGGCATGTCAGTCAATTGAAAGGTATACTGCACCAAAAATATTTTTTGTTATTAAAAATTACCAGTTAACTTGATTTGATACAATTAAGTTATGAGCATGAAATTATTAATGTAGTTTCTACTAAGAACACCTCAGAAAAATGTTTCTAAGCTGGCTGGTACTCTAGAAACCATACTCTGCTTTCCGGTAAACCGTTGTTCCGCGTAATAGGTTACAACGGATAAGGCAGGAAAGGTAGTATTTTATTTGCGTTAATAAGTCAAAAACATCAGAAAGTGACATGAAAAAACATTCTAAGCAAAGTATTTAAAAAAATAAAAATGATAGGTTCAATAAATGTGAGAAACACGTGGACTCACGACAGAAAACTTACCTTGCGGCCGAAAACCTGAACGGCCTGAATTGGTTCACGTCTCGTCTGAAAATGTAAAAAATGTTATTGATTTACATTATATTTACGATATAATTAAACTTTTAGAACAATTTATCACATATAATTGATCACGCACCTCCTGCGCGGCAGCCATTTTGACAGAGAAAGAGAGAATTATTATTACCACAGATACAACACCAAACAGTTTATAAGAACGAACACGTAACAGATTGTGTCGAAAATGTAATAGATGTTACTAATGTAATAATTGTAAGTAATCCTTAAAATATTCTTCTCAGAAAAATTAGTTATTTTCTTAATTTCTATGTTAGGTTATTAAAAAAGAATTTTAAACTAAGTATCTTGACAAATATAAAATAAACCGTATTTGATAGCGACATCTAGTGCACAATTATAGTACTACTTACATTGAAATACCAAAGTTATAATATTAATAATGCTACTGCTCAGTAGAGGACGCAGTATAAAACAAATAATAGTAAATGTAACTAGCGTGAGTCACACTGTCGTACAGGAGCGCCGGCACGTATTGTTTTGTATTCGCTGAACGTAATCGCTACGGTGAAGTCGTAGAGAATGTGCGACAGTAGTGCACGCCACGATCACAATATGCCGCGAAAAAGTTAAGTTCGCGCGAGTGTTTTAGAATTTGATGCAAAACAGTGTGAAACAGATACAAGGAGAAATTTGTGCATTATTGTTTACGTAATAAACGGACTCCTGTATTACAAGCAACTTAAACTGGATTTTCTGTGTTTATTATTGTCAACGCTTAGAAAATTAAGGGTAATTTTTTTTTTTTATATACAAATTTCTGATTATCATTTTATCTTTTATGACAGGCGTGCATAATTCTTAATTCCTAGATTTAATTTTCTTTAACTACTTAGAAGTCATCTATTATTTTTTTGATTCCTTAGTGATTGTGTCTAACAAAAAATAACATGTAGCGCAGTAACTCAGACGGTGTTGGCATTTTACATGTAAGTTAAATAGTTTTCTCATTTAACTTTTTGTGAGTTATGTGTTGAGCGATGCGTCACATATAAAAAATAAATGATTCATGTCGGTATGCGACCGGTCGTGTGTTGATAGTAAGTACTTAGGAAATTAACAGTAATCGGAAGTCCTTGTACACAAATATTTCAAATATTTTATTGATTTTTGATTTTGGGATCATTGCATTAAAAATAACACGTGCATGTAAGTTTTGATTGAATAATATCGTAGTTTAAATCTTATTGTAGCGGTAGCGAGATATTTTGTGGAATTAAATTTAACGAAGGCACGTAAATTTATCGTAGAACTAATTAGTAAATAATTTATTATCGCTTCAAGCCACGAATGTCTAAAGCTTGGGTATATATTATACTGTATATAATATACTCCAATTGTTGTTTAGATGTTCGTACGTATATCAATCGTTTTCGTTCTAAATCGATATAGAAGAATAATAATAATATGTAATATTGACACTATATATGTATGTATATACAGGTATATTAACACCATTAAATTTTATTTGCACATAGGTAAAAAAAAAAATTTTGTTTATTATTTCTAAGGATTATGATAAAAAATAATTACGAAAATAATAATTTCTGTAAGTAGTAATAATCTTGTATTATCTAATAACTACGGATTAACATTACGATGTAGTAGTGTACTTATATTTTCTCTTTTGAACTGACCGGTTATGTTTTTTGAAACTATTAAAAAAGAAAGATATCGTGAAACCGCCACTTGGGATGATATTTCTTTTACTGGAAATTACTTATTAGTTAACAAATATGTACAATGAAATAACTTATTTATTAAATAACAGGTACAATGAAATAAGTGAACGTCATTTGAGCTAGGTAAATGAAAAAAAAAAAAACAATGTTTTTCCAAGTCTTATACGTATTTTAAAGTAATTCATTCTTTAAACTTCTAACAACATTCTAACATTCTTTACACTGGAGTGTAAAGTTTATGGTAGATTTAGCTAGATTTAGGGCCGTCGTACCAAAAAGACGTCCAATAAAAAAATTGTAATTGTATGAGAAGCAGCCTTTCATGCGACCGATCACATGTAAAATTGATGACTATAATATAGTATACTATACTATAATTTATGACTATATTATAGGTATTATGCGCATAAATCACAATTGTTTCGGTCTTTATGAGTTGTCAACTCTGAGTTGTCAAATTATGAGAGTTAAATAATATGGTATTGAATAGTCTGTGTGTAATATCTATTTAAATTACAGCAAAAAAATATTTTAATTATATCGGGCACCAAGTTGCATACAGGTTGGGTATAGCAAAATATTCCTCGAATATTCTATTTACACCCATAATAGGTACCTATCTAATTAACAAAATAAATACGTGTAACTTTAGATATGCTTAAATACTTCAAGCCTCTCGTTTATATCTTAAAAACATTATTAATGCATGGTATTTATTTAATAATTGTATTTTTTCGTAATTTAAAAAATATTTATTCAATAACGTTTAAACAATTAAATCCCGCTATATTCCATTCCGACTTTTACTAGGAATACATTAGCCTGACGATGACACGGTCAATCCCCTTCCCGGGAAGCAATGAACATGACGAATCATCGTCAGCAAAATTATTACAACACATTTAACATTATTTATCACTTTCTAAATAGCGTAACATATTTTCTCACTCATATATATCTGGAACCGGTCCGTCATTGACGACACTCGCCGTAAATTACGTATGCCGTGCAACATGATAGTTCATTTAATTAACATAACATTATTCAATCGAATTCCGAACTTATTTTGTAACATTAATTTGTGTATAGAAAGTGTTAAATGTGGTCTGATGAGTGTTTGAAGAACTGTAGAATTAAATATGTATATTTGTAATATACATAAGTATATGGCTACAGTTATGTCAAAAACATATAATTGTATAATATTATATTGTTTTACATACACGTACCATATGCGTACAGGACTGTTAAAACAAATACAATATTGTCGAACATTTTGGCACAATAATCAAATAAATTCTGAATGTCTTGACAGTATTTCTATTTTCACATAACATAAGAAGTAACTAACGAGCAATCAGCAGTCACGAATATTACTTGACGTCTATATGCATCAGAAACCGATACCGAATAGGATTGCTGAAATGACATCCTCAATCGCCCTCGAATAGGATTTTTAACATGACATCCGTAACCGACCTCGAATAGGACTGTAGGTACAAAACCGGTACTGTTGGTGTCCGATAAGGTAGTTAACAGGTCGGCTCGTTTGAACTTTTATTCCACATATAAAAAACCAAACATTTTATCAACTTATCAAGTTGATAATTTGTGTCATCTATGTATGGTAGCTGTATTAATTACCGATTGCAAATAGCTCGAGGCTGGTCGGCCGGACCGTTGGCTGACCGCGTACGGCTTCCTGTGTGCGATGCTCCTAATACTGATACTGAAGTGCTACACGTAATCCGTTTACGAACTGGGTCTGAGCGGTTTTAGCTATGTTATTGACTTGCCATTGTGGTGGCAGCTTAGTCCGCGACGTTCCTACTGGCGTTACTGGTAACAGGTTGGTGACATGAACACAGTTTTTTAAAAGTTAGAAAGTAAGTGGCTCGGAATCTAGATCTGTACCCGGGGTAAGACAATAGGCTCACCACCTATTCAATTGTGGGACCTAAACGTAACTGGTGAAACGTAGGTGTGTCCTACACTCCTCTGCCTACCCCTTCGGGGATTACAGGCGTGACGTTGCGTTAGAAAGTCAGAAATATTTATTTTGTTAATATACCCCCACAATACCAATATAATTAAGAAGTAAATAAAGTACTTATATAAATTCAGGCCTGAGCAGCTGTTGGTTTTAAACAAGGATCAGGTATAGAGTGCTGTTTTGTTTAGAAATAAATAAATCTTGGATAGAGTACTGTTGTCAGTTGTGGGACTGATTTCTCCCGTATTGTCTGGATGCTCTTGCCATCAGGCGGGATCGCGGCCAATTGCTAGTCTTTCATGTAATAAAAAAGTAAATAAGTTTTATTTATTCATTCAATGAAAATGTCAGAACAATTTTTACACTACAAATTATCCATAAATATATTACATAATATTATTTTGTCCAAATAATGTAACTTCCGGATTTTTATAACATCTCGCTAACGACTAGTCATTTGTATACATAATATGTAAAATATCTTCTAATATATACGAATAAATAATTCATTTGCTTTTTAAACATATTGTGTCTAATACGCCTGCAATTTTAAAAATGGAATGAGATTTAAAAAAGTTCCTATTCGCAACTGGTATTCGGCTATTCTAAACTCTATTGCTTTCGGATATGGTTTAAATTCCATTGGCGGTGCCACTTGCAGAAATCTACCGTTGAACTGCTAGGAATTACAGCTTAAAGTATTCTTATGGTTTCTTTAATGACATTATATGCGTTCCTGACTGGATGGGTTAAATAAGGAAGCTTTATAAATAACCACAAATGGATCCTGAGGGATATGGTTAGCTTAATACTTAGTTGGTAAAATATTTAATGTAAATTTTTACAATATATATTTTAGAGTTTTATTTGTAGGCCAGGCCATTTATCCAATATTTACTGGATTGTTATCGACGAGATAAAAAAAGCTTCACCAAATATAAACGCTCCACTTTTAAACGATAACATTGGACCTGCAATCAATACATTCCTCAGTTATCTACGTTCATTCAGTATTTTTTTAATGGACTATATAAAGAATCTGGTATATACAAATTTGCACATATATACCACGCGCAGAATAGACCGGTCTATCATTAAATAGACCATTAACTTGGTCAAGACCGTAAGCAACTGCTGTACCCAAAAAATACACAACCGTGATTCGTAAAGAAGTTAAGATAGGCAGATGTCCAACAGTGGACATGTGTGAGCTGATCTGGTGATCATTTTATATAGCTCATTTGCGACTAGAGGGTAATATCTCAAAAACACCATCCTTCAGAAAACGGTTCAGAAATGTTGAAATCATGATTATTCTAGAACTATTATATTAATTATATATCAAAGAATAGTCTATAAGTCATATTATATTATAATAGTCATAGAATAAGTATGAATTGCAATCTTTCTGAACAGTTTTCTGAAAGACATCAAGTTTTTTTAAGATACACATTACTCTCTAGTCGCAAACGAGCGATGTATTTTTTTTATGGGTTCAAACCTGACGGCGTGCTGCCGTGCCCTCAATCAAAACGTTCCATTAAAAAACAAATAAAATAATCTGACAATCTTAATTGGATAAACTAATCGTCCATTCAAACACCATAGCTTGTGACATTAACTTTTGATTTCATCATTATCGTTAAACGATTGTGCAACTACAGGTACGGTATTCAAGCACCGGGCATCGTTAGAGAGTGGATTCGAAACGTGTTATAAAACGTAAGGGCGTATACTATAAAGTTGTGTTAATTATTACGTAACTATATACCTATGGTGTTACCATAGATTTATTTAAATCAAGAACAATTAAACTTTTATCATCTCAGTTTCCGGGCGGGACTAATGCCCAACACTGGGACGCTAAATATGTTGCAGTCAAATTGTTTGTTAGCAAATACATCATGTAATATTTGTATAGGTAAATGGAATGTAATATTGTTTAATCAATATCAAGGAAATAGACTGATGATGATGATGATGATGATGAATATCAAGGAGTCTCCGCCGCGACCTAGCTCCAAACGGCGGGAGCTCATGAGGAACGACCTCTTACAGGTCCGAAACTAGTCGGGCCATCTTGAAAAAGCCGACAACATAAGCGATTAGCCGATAAACATATGTATAAAATCTTGTTTATGCAATATGTGTAATGTTTTTATTATCTATACTAATAATATAAAGCTGAAGAGTTTGTTTGATTGTTTGGTTGTTTGATTGTTTGAACGCGCTA
>DWFV01001104.1:0-11935 GCA_018246775.1 Parelbella machaon machaon
AATTGCAAGTGATTATGTTGACGTACCGAAATGAGCAAGATTAATAAATGCGGCGGAGTCTGATGGAGCTCATGATGAAGGACCTCGTATAGGTCCGCAACTAGTCGGGCCATCCCGTAAAACGTACGTTAAACCAGTACATATATAGTCGTGTGTGTAAACGCGGGATATTTAATTGTAAAAAAGATTAATAAGCGATAAAAATTTGTATATGACATTATGATTGCCAACTCGTATTGGACCGGCGTGGCAGGTTATGGCCTTAAACCCACTCATTCTGAGAGGAGATCCTTGTCTACAGCGAAATGGTAAAAGTGATGACAATACGATAGTTATATAAACTCTTAAACTATTCAAATGGATCAGCAGTATCGAAAATACTAAATTTTTCTATTGAACTGAATGTACAAATCAATTTTGATATTTTTTATTTAAATTTTAGACGATCGCAAAAATCACCGATACTTACTCGTAAAAAAGCACTCGGAATGCAAGGAATTTATCAAGAATCGTAATCATCTCTAGCCCTATAGATAATCTATCTTTAGCCAAAATGAACTAAATGTGTATGTAACAGTTAAATTTTAAATTAAACCGTGTAAATAATAACTGTAGCAAATGAATAACTTTCGCTGGTATTTCTAAAGATGTTATCCATCGCGTTATAGCGTTACGCAAATTATAGACACGGCAATTAAGAAATATCGTTGGTAATGGTACAATGGAATTATGCTTGGAGTTGGTCTATTAGGAATTTATACATAAAATATTGTATTACTCTATACTAATATGAAGGTCAGTTTAAGTCCCTGTACTATTGTAAAAGTAACATCGCGCCTGTAATCCCCGAAGGGGTAGGCAGAGGAGTGTAGTACACTCCCACGTTTCACCAGTTACATTTACGTCCCATGGAATAGGTGGTGAGCCTATTGCTATACACCGGGCACAGATCCAGACTCCGAGTCACTACTAGAAATTCTAAATAAGAAAAATCTGATAGTACCCGGCCCGGGATTTGAACCCAGGATCGGCAGTCGCGCTTGCAACCACTCGACCAACGAGGCAGTCATAAAGATAGTCTCAAATAAGCGGTAATAAAATTTACCTTAATTGGTTGCATAACTTTTTATAATACTTTCATAGGTAAAGCAAAGGGATTAGAGCTCTTATTCGTATCGACGTGGTCAAAATACTTTTATTTAAATGGCTCACGCTGTTCGTATGGGGATACCCTGTGAATATGCTCGTTTTATTTTGTGAATTTTCGGCTTAACGGCAACATACGTACGTTGTTTTAGTTTTAGAAAAAATATGGCGTTGTACATGCGTATGGATTTGTAGAGCCCAGTACCTTTTCCATATTTTAGTTATATTTTCACATGGTGCGAACAATTTTGGCTCCGTCACGATTAATATGCAGATAGATCGTAGCATATTTTAATGTATTCTGAAATGTCCAAGTCAAAGATTGGTACTAAGATCTGGTGTATTACAATTAATCCGTGAGATAGCTTCATCCAAATGTTGTCGAACTCGGCCCAGATCAGACGCTATAAATTTCAGTGTTATCCTGCCATCAATCACGGATTTATTCTCATTAAAGGGCACCACATTACCCATCCTCCTGCTCATGCAATTCGAAAGGAACAGTATAACGATTCGCTATTAGGATTTTCCTCAAACAGAAAGATAGCATTCCCCCAGGATTTCTTTTATAGTACGGTTTGTTTATCGAGCAATGAAGATTGCCAAACAAAAACCAACCCATTGTATCTACGGTGCACTGGAGAATAATTTTTAAACTCCCGGAAACCATTTTGGTTAAGCTCCGCCGGCACCGGTCAAAGGTGAAATGCGTTCATTGTTCTTATAATTTGAAAGCGTTTCCTTCATCAACGGCATTCAGAAACACTTTTACTGCAATTCCACACAAAGACCATTTAAATTTTTCAATAACGTTTACAGACAGCCATTAAAATATTTGACTTATTCATAGCAAATGGCGTACGCACTTTATACATATGGTAAGTAGCAAAATGCATAAGGCCGCCTGACATTAATTTGTTATAGCAGCCCATAGTGTTTACATCCTCAAAAGAATTACATTTAAACCTAAGTCAGGATGTATTATAATTATGTCTGTTTACTTATACATTTACAAACTGTGAGACAGTGCTCAATATTTATAGATACAATTTATAAGCTCCCAAAGTTGATATGGAGTCACAATATAGATAATTACGCTGCATACGGCTAGAAAAATGGATAAATGATCCAAAAAATCAATTGTTTTTTAATTCGTTCCTTCACCTCCCACAGACCACGTACTCAACATGTGACACTAAAAAATACGAGCATTAGAAATCCGGGGTATAATTTAAATGGTTCCTTTTATTCGATTCCCACCCCACTTAAAATGCCGCGACACACGCAAGCCGCCCCCGGACGAACTGCGCACGAATTTGACATTTCGAGTTAAAGGACTTTTACACGGCAACGGAAGCTTTTGAGCCTGTTCGGATTGAAACATCAATTTGCCGTATTCCCAAAGCGCGGCGAATAAGAGCGAATAATTCAAATCATAATGACTTGAAACTCATTGTGTCCTGAAAACTTGTTACAAAGTATTATCTCAGCAGGGTTAGCTACACCATTTTTATTTAAAGGATTCTATTCCGAACTATTGGTATGCTACGGATGTATTACGAAGTATCGAGTACTAAATTCAAAATAACATTATTCGATAAAAACCATAATTGCAACGTGAATCTTCCTACCTCATAGTCATATTTAAGTTCACTGTGTGATACATACTGGATGGTTTACACTATTAACGGCCGAATCCGGACGATAGATGGTTAGCTGTGAACGAGCCTTAAGTTTCGACTACCACACAAGTAATAAATCTCGGCGGAGCTAATCCAAACAGAAATACAGAGAGTATCACGTACTGAGGTATTTTATAAACAGCCAATCGTTTACTTTCAATGGTGTGTACTTGGGAGGCCTTGCGTGAAAAAAGCTTAGCTTTTAGAATATAAATCTTATTGCGACTTGATACAGGATGATTTTTTTGCGTTAATAGATAACTAGTTATATATAAATTGTCTTATTTTTCTTACCACCTATTCCATGGGACGTAAACGTAACTGGTGAAACGTGAGAGTGTACTTACTACACACTGCCTATCCCCTTCAGGGATTACAGGCGTGATGTTACGACTTATTTTTCCTCTTTAGAATTCCATTTTTTGTAATTTGCTCATATTACACTGTATTTCTAGTTACTATTATTATCTCACGAAGGTAAACAAAAAGATAAGGATAATAAAATCAGATGGGCAAATGTAGTCGAGAATTTATCTATCAACTTGAGTTTAGAAACATGGGATTTTACATGAGGAAATAAAATCCGCAGAGAAAATAAGTAACCAGAAAGTAAAAATGTATCACGTAATAGAGTCCTTTTGGATAAGGATAAGCCAGGAGCCGTCAGGGACTTCTGAGGGATTTGGGATCAAAATTGTTTCTTACGCTCTAGTTTGTTATGCATGCCGGGGAATGCATGAGTGCGAAGACTTATAGAGATGTCCCTCCGGGATTATAATAAGCCGACATATTATTATTAAATAAGTTTTATTTTGAGTTTCAAAATTTAAATGTTTTATTTGTGCGAAACGGAAGCGCTTTGTGTAAGTGATACACGTAGTAATGACTAACAGTAATCAAGATTTACTTATTAAGTAATTCATAGAAGTATGTGTCTACGTTGGAAACGCTAACCAAAAATACTTAATAAACTTATATATACGATGATAATGACTAAAGTCGGAAATGTAAATTCTTGAATATTAATGTGAAATCGTGACGAATCGTTAGTCATGCAAGTAGTTAATCAAACGTGTACTCACGGTTGGATTAAGCAAAGCGGTCTGAGTATTTAAATTAACTGGATGCAGCGAGAGCCTGCAGCGTGCCGCCCTTGACATATGCGTTAACAATCTGAGAATCGCTCCTCCAAGACCATCATGTGTACATATACAGGAAAATATTATTTTGTGTTTGTTCTCACGTTCACTGGAACTAAATGTAAAATGTCTTAAGTTGCTAACCAATTTAGGGTTTGCACACTCATTTTTAATTATGTATATATGTGTATTGACATACATATAGGCACATATGTATGTATAGGGCACGAACAACATACGTGATACCCACGTACACAATTTAAATTTTATCGTAGTTTTCTTAGTACAAGACAATTAAAACCCATAGAAAAAAAAAGGTCTAATACTTGTTTTCATCACAATTTTACTTACAATATCCTTATTGCGCATTTATATAAAATGCTATGAAAAGCAATAACATGCACAAATACTTTGTATAATATAGAGAATGATGTATACTATTTAAATGAAACGCTATGAGTTTAAATAGTGGCATAGCAGCGCACTCGCCTCATGCCGACACACATTCCAGTACTATACTCCATCAAATATGCAGGACGCCGGCTGCTCCACTTAAGAAAAATGTCATACACGGCTACTGTCGGTGAGGTAATAATTTGTGATTTAAACGCTAAGCAAGGTAATAAACCTGCGCGTTAAATCAAGTTAACGCTGAACCTACACGCTTTTATCTTTTTAGTACATGGGTGTACGAATATATGGTATTATGGGCGATTTATAACAAGGCAAATGTATTTGTTTATTTGAGAAAATTGTCGCACTGCTACGGGAAACATCAGGAGCTACTAATATCGACTTCAAATAATATTTGATATAATCAACATGTAAGACATATCTCAATTGGAATGCTGCTATAATTTGAGTACTAATATGCGTATTAAGATGTTTTTTTAGCGATACGATTGCTTGGTCGAAAGTAGATTATGAAATTCAAAACTTATTTCAAAATGACACCTTGCATGCTCTTAATGTAATACTCGTTTACTCTGTATTTCTAAATACCAATGACGTATCACGACTAGCATGTGAATGAGGATATATTTTTTTGTCGCAACTACTGCTCAGTTCTTAGTACATGTATCATACAATAACAAGTTGAGATATTTTGTAATTAATGCCAATAGACTGTATGTTGTTGAAATCTATGTACTGCATGTACATAGTAGTGTATTTTTTTATCAATGAAAGAGTAACTAAAAACTATCATGAGAAAATTTGCAGTAAATTACGCTATGGTTTACGTCCGACTTGCAATCGTAGTCGTGCTATAAACTCCGTAAACCTCGTCATAAAACTCTGAGAAAATATAGGTAGTACATCATAAGGTATATTGGTTTGATACACGTTTTCGTCATCGTCACCGGCATCAGCCTATCTCAGTCCACTGCTGGACATAGGCCTCCCCCAATGAGCGCCATCGCGCCCTGTCCTAGTATTCTCGCATCCAGCATCTGCCTGCAGCCTTTATAAAGCATGATATCTACACATTTTAAATTGGGATAATTTTACAATTTTATTTGTCGGACTTTAATGGCCTAGAATATTTAACCGAGAAAGATGTTTAATAGATTAGAAAATATAGGCTACAGTTAGAGAGAACTGTACAAGTTATACGAATTCCATTATTAATTTTAACGGAATATTTTATACACCAATTCACGTGACTTGCATCAATGACTTGGGTTTTGGACGATGTGAGTAGAGTAATTAGGCAAGGGGTTGCGTATTTTTAAATAGCCCTCGTTTTGAGTGCATTAGGGTCGCTGTTATGGCTTCTAAACGATTGGAATGAGCTTCACTGAAATCAAAGGAAAATATACGTCGCAACCCTCAATGTTAAAAAAAACATTGTAGATAACTTATTTACTCTTTTTTATTTATTTATCAATTATTTGCAGAAAAAAAAAACATTATTATATATACATTATCTGTCTGTATTTTTTTTGTGGTAAGATATTCATGTAGGCTGAATGGCTACGTACCAGCATATTTGTTATAAGATCTTGGCAAAGAAAACTTGTATTCAGTCTACGTGCGCACCATTTATATGTGTGCATTATACATATATGTGTGTACATTTAAATATAGAAGGAATTCACATGGAATATGACCGCTGCATATCTCCAAAAGCCTTCACGTCTCGAAAGTAAAGTAATGACTTAGTAAGTAATGAAAACGCTCATAACTCGTTAACGCAACGCGTTGTACAAGAATGACTCTCGTAATTCCGCTTTTCACGTGTCGACGGCGGAGTGAAAAGAAGTCGTCGGGGCGAAGATGGGCTCTTTAATGCATATAACGACGTGCAATTTCAAACATCTTGCCATCGGCGCACGAGTAAAATCGGCAATTTGTGAAATTGCAATGGCGTGAGGGTCGCCTGTGATTACGCCCTCTTGCGATACCGAGGAAAGCGATAAATAAATACGGGTGGTTTTCTCTCATTCATCCAGCGGACGATGATCCTTGATGGCGCTTAGCTGGAAATTTGTTTGAAGGTACCCCGAGATGTAAGGGTGAAATTCGCTCACAGCAAGCATGCCGGAGTGGAAAATGAATTAAAATGTGAAAGGAAAAAAACTTCGGAGTTGTGGAACTTCGGCGAGAATTTAGAAAATATTCTTGTATACAGTACAATAGCTTTCAAAATAAGCCATCGTGACCAGGGCGTGCTGAAGAGATTTTAAATTAAATATTTGACGTTTTGTTATGTGTAATTTTGTTGTTGATATGAAACGCCGGGAAATACGTAAACAAAACGGTCCAGCACGCTCGGTACGAAGTAATTTCACACGAACTTAAAATTAAAGCGTCCTTCAACCACAGCACCTGTGCACAACCGGCCGGTACTCTCGGACTCGCACTGAAATTTCTATAGCAAGAACGGACCGCGCCAAATTGAATTTCATAGTGCGGAAATAGCCTAATTTAACGTCAACAACACGAATGAATATTTAACTTTCATATTATATTACTACATCGTACAAACACATTGAAATGTCATGTTAGTTTTTGATCAATTTAACAAGATATCTTAAAAAAATAATTATTGTTTCGTAATGTGAAAAAACAAACCCGGCAAATCTAGTATGAATGAGTAGCAATCACCAGCGGCATGAAAAATACCTTCAGCCATTGCCCAGCCACAGAGAACATATTAAATAGTCGGATTTATACGTTTTACGTTGTACAGATACAGTCAAAATACAAGTGTATTGAAGTCTTTTGTCACTGATAACAGAGCAATAAATATGGAGTAGCGATTTTAACATATACACACCTTACACACCTTAACAGATACACATCTTAATAACTAAATGTATATGAGTGTATATCTAACTATATACATTTGTGTATAACCACTATGTGGTTTCGATGTTGGAGACGGATCTCCTCTAAAAATGAGAAGGGTAAAGACCATGATCTGCCACGCTAACCAAGAGCGGGTTGGCAGACTTCATACCTCTTTCTCATATTCAATTTGATCTAAAATAAATAATGAATCTCTATTGTGTGCACTGTTCAGTAACAAATACCGTTTTATACTCTATTTGTATCAGATAGGCGCTAAAAAAAAATAGCCAAAACAAAATCAACGCCCACTTTTGTTTCACTGAACCGGCCTAATCCGGATTGACAGGAAAACTGTCAATGCGTCAACAATTTTTCAACCAAATCATTTATGTTCTGGACGCAACAATACCCTCTATTTTCTGTATAGAACGTTATTAATGGAAATTTTCGGCTTCAGCGAATGAAGCAAGGGCGGGTAAATGAATTAATCATTTTTTGCTTCGACTAGGTGCGTAGCGTTTTGGGATTTAAACGTGAATTTAAAACAACACTATTGTTACTGAACTGTGGCGTACTTACTCAATTTTAAAAGTTATTTAATAATCTGACCTCGTCATATTTATGATTATTTTATAATAACAAATAAAACAATGTTTTAAACAGCCATACAACCAAAATACTGGATCAGAAAATATAGAGAGCAGAAGTTCTAGATCGTACCAACGAATTTTCTTTACCACCTCACCTGTTACCAGAAGAAGTACGAACATTATGCAACATCTATTATGTATATACCTCATATAATTCCTCATACAATCTATTACCTCATACCTCATATAATCTATTATGTATATACCTCATATAATTCCTGAACGACAGGATTCAGCATCGCATACATTTTTCCCTTACAAGTCTCCAATTTGTATTAAATATGTCTCTTAAACATCAATGTATGACGTCATTTAAGTTTTAAATATAAAACACGAAAGGCCAATATTCACAAGCTTTTGCTGGGTCTTTATTCTGTACAAACCTATATCAGTATTCGATTTATAAACTAGCCACTCAAGTCCCAGCCATAGAAACCTTCAATAGAGCTGGCTAGCATTCAGTGCATTTTTCATATTCCGTCGCTCTAAGCGCACGTCGGACATGGCAGAACGGGAGGAAGTAGACCGTGAATACTGCGCTGCCAATTAACGGCTGGCGTAAACCGAATACGGAACCCATTTTATGATGTCACTGTGTTGTGCTGGCTAGTCTTTTCTACGAGATGAAGCTAGAAAACTTACCAAAAGATGTATTTGAACACAGAATAATGTAATAGACTCACCATCTATTCTATTGTTCGTCATAAACGTAACTGATGAAACGTGGAAGAGTACTACACTGCTATTCCTACCCCTTCGGGAATTATAGGCTTAATGTTACGTAATAATATTATAATAAAGTAAAAAATGACATGGTCATGCTAAAGGCTGTCTATTAACAACTTTTTAAAAGTAAACCCGATGTATTCCAGCGGTGTTTCTGACTACATTATAATTATATTCATTTTTATAGAAATTTTATTTAAACACCGTTTACTAAATATTAAGTACGAAAGGGTAATATTCAAAACATGATTGCGTTATTCTATGAGCGTTTCGTCATAGTATAAGTACATAGTATCCGACAGGGTATCTGATATTGCTTCTCGTGGAAAAACTTTGCTTAAACTGTCTGAAAGGACTATGAAGGACCTTTTAATACAATTTAGCGTATTACGGACGCTGATAGCAACTTCGCTCGTTAGCCAACTCCTTTCACAGATTCGAAACAGACCGTGCTGGAGTCGAAGTTCGTACCCTGGAGATCAACCTTTACGTATTCCTTATACAATCTATCTGACGTTTTTACTTTGTCTTGTTTATATTAAAGGGCTGTCTTATTTTTAGACTAAAATATTTGGTTTGTAGTTACTTGTTTTGTTTTTTCCGAATTTAATTAACGATTATTTCGTTTGCAATTAATTAATGAATCATTGCGGGACTTTTCTCTATCCACCCTAATAGCTTGGAACTGAATGCACCACGTTCCGTCATGATGATTCTTTAAGAAACAAATTGACCAACACCCTTGTAAACGAAAGAGTCAGCACATAACTATACGAAGTTCTTAAATCCCCTTAAAAGCCTCCAATAAAATTCAACTGTAGTGTAACGACTATAACTCGACTGCTTCACGTGCTCTCTGAGGCGTGGAATCGTTCTTGAAAATAAATTAGTTATCTAAATAGGAAGATTAGGGAAGATTGAGTCACTAGATGCCCTTGTTTACTTAGTGCTGTAGCGAGCATTATATCACTCCAGCCACTGTTCCAGCGGCGACGTCGAACGTAAAATTAAACAGTAAATGTCACTCGTTCGGCCTACCCCTTGCACGGGTCGCTAAAATGGCGAGCTGAACGAAATTACATCGTAAAAAACTGTTCAGCGCACCGGTTACACTCATTCAGACTACTTTAACGACTGTTGATTAACGGGCCATAAATGGCTCTTAATTTAAAAGCCGTGAAACCCGACAACGTTCCCTGAGTACTGATATTTTGAACAAGTGGCACCTCAGTCAAATTTTACTCGTTTGAAACGCTGCTAAGTATTCCCCATAGTGTCTGATAAATGGCGAAATGGTTCACAAGAGAGAATAAAATGATATCAGTAACCTGTCTCAGTCCAATACTGGACATACGTCTCCTTTAACAGAATGAGTTTTTTCTTATAATCGTTTCGCTAGGCATGCATGTTAGATATCTCGTGTTTCCGCCCAAAAATAATTTGATATAAGCATGCCAGTTAAAAACAACTCGAGAGTCGCAATATAATTAGATAATGACAGTGTTTCCCATATGTTATTACTACTTTCCTGTTATAGGACCTCTCCAGTCAATTGTTGGATAAATATTGTTTATAATATTGTGTATTAGAGAAAAATTACGTTAAACATAGGCGTTGAGTCATAAAAAGTAAGTATTCCAAATAGTAAAAGTTACTTTATGCATTTTAATGTAGGTACGTTAGCGTAGTCATTAGGTATTAAACACCGAACTAAAACTATAAAGTACAGATGAAGTTTATTTTAAAATGTTTGTAAAGGAATTATTTGTTTGCAATTAAATATAATACGAAAAAACAAGTAAATATTGGCCCTAAAGATCAGGGCTTTAAAATTATATCGGTAATTGATGAAACTCGTCTATGAGTTATTGTAAAAATGACGTTAAATGAAATAAATCTTACTGAAATGCTGCTTTATGTGACATCGTAAAGTCTATGTCACAATCAATTTACGGGTATAACCTACATTAACACCTAGCAGTTCATGGCTAATAAAATATACACCATTTTATTAACCCATATACACCCCGTTGATTTCACGTGTCTCCCCGTATATGTTCATACATGTTTCTCCCTAAGACTAACGCGCCCTAACGTATAGATTTAAAATACGCAGTTATCGACAAAAATGGAAATCAATGCGTTCTGTGATATGAACAATATTAAAACGTTAGAAATATATAAATAATATGTTTAAAAAAGTAAATTTATTGCGTTAATTATTACTCACATTATCATCGAAATTTTCCTGTTCATTATCAATATATGTATAATGCATTCTACATGTTAGCTTACTTACATACAGAGAGGTACAAATATATTTTAACACGAACAGCAAAACAAGACACGGTCATGTACCTACATTCGTACCTTTTATTAAACTAACATAAAATTACAACTCACCTGTTACCGAACGCTATGCAAACACGATTTTTACTCGCGGAATAAATTACTGTAAGCGTTTGTTTTACTAGCTCTTTCCATAAAATTACGCCGAAACGGTTATCTGAAAAGGGTTTTAGGAATATATTTTGGAAATTTATGCGAAACAGAATAGAGAAATTAAGCATTAATTTGCTATACATCCCGCAAAAATTTACATATTTATCAGAGCGTAAGCTCATCGTTTGTGATCTGAGCGAGAACTCTCCACGAATCCTGCAGAGAATTAAATTTGGGACGCGGACTTTTTTACAACAAAATTTTATAAATTATAAATCCAACCCACCGACATCAGCTACAACCGTCCAACAGAACCTTACCTGAAAAAACAAAAAAAAAAACATTACTATGATGTAACACACTTTCTTAACACCGCATGAAAACATTTTAAACTGTATTTAGACAGTTTTTATTATGCTACGTAAACACTACTATAATAGCAAGAGAAAGGGCTTGTAACTATTCGAAAGTCGCATTGAAAAAGTCGCGGAACCACAGCGCCATAAAAATGTTCGTCGGTTAATCTATGAAAAAATGTTTACGCACCTTTAAGCGTATTGTTCCCGGCGCTTACAGAGCGTAGCTGGTACCAAACCTGACGTCAATAGGATTTCGTTATAATTACCAGACTTATTTGAATAGAATTTTTTATTTGATATCCATTATCATAACTTCGCTCTAAATCCAGTATTAAAGTAAAGACATTTTAGGACAATGAGACCGAATACATTTATACTATCAATATTTCTTAACTAGAATTTTTTTCCAATTTAATAATGGTAACATATGTATGTATTATAATTAATATCCGGCCAAATTTGGATTTCGGCGATTTGTGTATTTTAGTTAAAAATGG
>DWFV01001105.1:0-11931 GCA_018246775.1 Parelbella machaon machaon
CACTTTTGTAAAGAGGTGCGCGCTATGGATTTGAACCCAGCACCCCCGGAGTGAGAGGCTGAATTCTTAACCACTAGACTATCACTGCTTTCTTTTTGTTGAAAATACTAAAAAAATAGTATTTTCAATATCACTGAAGTAGAAATCGACGAGATACCTGCTGTTTGGATTTGAACACCTTCCAATCTACCTTGCATTCTTACCTCATATTTATTGGTACATCTTTTATTCTGTTAACTGCTAAGTCTAAGTTCGTATAATTACTAATTTAAATATATTGCAGACCATATGGTACAATACAACACGCCTGTAATCCTTGAAGCGGCAGGCAGAGGAGTGTAGTACACTTCCGCCTTTCGCCAATTACTTTTACACACTATGAAATAGTTGGTAAGCCTATTGCTATACACCGGGCACACGTCTGGACTTCGAGCCGCTACTAGACGTCTCTACTAGATCTAAGTTAGTAAAAACCATATAATAATAGTATTCTAAACTAAGGCTATAGAGACACCAGTGTCCAATACGTATAAAAGTTTTATAATGATCTTGAATATAATTGAATTACATTGAATATACACCTAGTATTAACAATTTAGTACAATTTAATAGAAATGCGAAATTAATATCTTCGTTCAACAGTCCTCAAACGTAACAGAATTCTCTCAATTCAATTATGAAATTAAATTTAATGTGTACGCAGGAATAAAGGAATTAATAAACCTCTTAAAGGAACAGCGGGGAATTATTTTAGTGAAATTTCTCAGGACCCTGTTCTTAAGCTTCAGTACCTAGGTGCTACACAAGAGATCTTGTTTACGTGGTATGAGTGACTAGAGCAAGGACCGACAATCGGAAATAAATCCATATTCATTGGTTATTATTATTTTTATACCATCATGGCAGATCCCTTACGTAGTAAGCAAGGAGCACAGCGTGCCAAATATCTCTATCCTTACAGACCTGACTTACTTTATTTATCACTCTTTATACTGGCAAGCTGGATCCATTTTAGTAAAAAATATAAATTCCAAGTTCAAATTTTGAAATTTTACGCGCCGAAATATCTTAGTACCTAATTAAAAAAATATATTCCACAAATGGAAAGACGGGTCCCCCGAATACGTCTATATTCAAAGGGCCTCTTTTTCAAAGTGGTTCACTTGCGATTAATAATATTGGCACCAGCAGAGAAGTGGTCACTTCAGTTGTTGGTTTCGAAATAGATTTTCTTTTGCCGCTTTACTGAAGTGATAAAGACCTTATACTTTTTTGTTAATTAAAAGATAAAACAAAATATGTTACAAATTATGTAAAAAAAATATTTAAAAACAATTTAAACCGAATAATAATAAACTTAATAAAAAGTAAATAAAGATCAAAGTAACTTTCCTCTATAAGAAGCGTAAATTACATTTATACAAATGTACATCTTGCAACCCACAATACGTTTAAAGGCGTAGGTGTCGCTGTAATCGCACGACAGGATTTGTCGACGATGTAGTGTTGTGCACTTGTCCCATAAATCATAATAAATATTGTGTAGGATTATTTAAACAATGTTAATGCAAGCCGTGAGGCTACGGCCCACCACGTAGATCTAGTTGTGAAATCAAATTGATGTCGACCTGCTCTATAAATTAGATTTGCATTAATTACTGCAATTGTTATTCTTATCGAGTACCTTTTCGTTTCACATGTGCTAAAACTAGAATTGAGTAATGCTAATATGTCTGCACTGCGAATAACTGCCTAGAATTATTGCTACTCATATTCAGATTTGGTTATCAAAATAGCATATTTTAAATAATCTCCCGCACAAGAATTATCGTTATAATCATCAACAATTTTATCGTTTCAATCTTGGACACAGATCGCCTCCCAGAATGAGCAGGTTTAAGGCCCTAGTCAGCTACGCGGACCAAATGAGGGTTGGCACATTTCACACGCCTTAGGCAACATTATGGAGAAATGTAAGCCATACATTTCGTTAGGATACTTTTCTTCAACGCTGCAACAATAGCATCAGCCTATCTCGGGCCACCGCTGGTAGTAGGCCTCCCCTAATGAGCGTCATCGCGCCCTGTCTTCGACTTGTCAACGCTACAGCAAGTAATATTTAAATCGCCTGTTTCATAGTCTTAGGCATCTATAGGGATGTACACATTTAAAAACGTGTTAGTTATGATTTCATTAAACATTTTTTAAGCATTCACAGGTATAGACATAGAATTATTTTAAAACATGATATGAATACATTTTTTCGGAGTAGAGTTAATCTAATCGCAATAGTTATTTTCCCACAGCGCACTCGCATGGAGCAACGTGACCCAGTTGCTATCGTCACACGGTAGCGGTACTCCTCATATCCATAACTGACATCTTCCACAGGTACCTGCAACAGTCAACTGACATACGATAGCGTCTTATTAAAATATATTTTAATAATTGAAGATTACTGTATTTATGGAGACACTGATGAATGCAGAAGAATAACGGGTCTGTGAGGGTAGAGATATTTGGTACTTGGTGCTATCTGCCTACTTCCAAGAAACTGGCATGAATACGTAATAATAGCAACAATTTTCTAAACAATAGTATGTCCTTCTAAATAATAAATAAGTGCCAAATGTGACTAACAATAAATGACTGTAATATTGAATCAATTATATTATGGAATCGAGTTTTTTTCAAGTATAAATAAAGATATTACAAATATCAGCTGTTAGGTTTCCAGGTATACATAGATATAACGTACACAGGTATGTATGTACATGTCTGCGTATAAACTAGGAACAAACCATTAGAGTTCTATTTTATAGGTAAGCGGCTTTGCGCTGTTCGCCCGATGTCCGATAAAACAAATGACCGACTGATCTGAAATAAAATACGGACCTAATGGCTTTTAAATGAATCACGGCTAGATTTTGGATTTTTGCCAAAGTCGACATTTTTTTTAATATTGTCATGCGTTCGCCTTCGCCCTTCTGCCGCAGCGAAAAAGCGTAACGCTAGATGAATGCAACGAAATATTAAATTAAGGTCAAGAAAAAATATCCTACATTTGAAACAGAATATTTTGAAGAGTTTACATTTCGCCCTCGTTTTTTACACAAAAGTAATGAGTTTAAAGAAATATGTTAAGGTTGTAAGGGTTAATTTTGTGATTTTTTTTAAATAACAACCGTCGTTACGTGCTTGCGAGTTTATGTAAACAGAAAAAATACAATCTACCAGAGAATAGTGTTATTAATGTATTATTCAGACGTGCTGTAAAGAAAGAGCCGTTTGTAACAAACAGCCAAAATTGGATCGAATTTTCGAGAAACTTCCATAGACCTATAAACCTAATAGAACTATTTCTTTGAATTTAAAACTCTTACGCAACATTTAGTATTCTATGTTCAATTCCCTTGACTAGTTATACCTACGTGAATTCGCAATCACACTAATTGTAACTAGACAACTTTGTTCACGTAACAAAACATGATAAATAATTCATACAATACGTCTAAATGTGATAGTGTCAAGTGTTACAGTCTAGTCCTCCCACGCCGCTAGCTGATACGAAATGTAAACAATAAAATACACTCATATAGTCGTAAATGTAGTATGATATATTTAACTTCAAAATATGTGCTTACATCATTTTATGTTCAATGCAAATAAGCAAGTAATCAGAATTTGTCAAATGGAACTAAAACTGAATGAAGTCCCCATAAAACGCAAGTTATGCGCTATTAGTATTCATAATTGAATAAGGGAAGAGATCTTTTTAAAATAATTATTTTCTATGAGCAGCTCGTGGTTAATTAATGGCAGATTTAATTATCGTGACTGCAGCCGGCTGCGGCGCCGGGCGGCGGGCGATTGGGGCATAAATCAAGGGTGCACTGAGCACTGGCGCGCGGTATAGTCATGGATCCGGTATTTTTGTTGGAGAGGGCTTGACCCATCTGATCGTAGGTCTTAGAACACAGAAAAAATTAACACAAAATATTTTTTGCATATTTTACGCATAGCGAGATACTTAACAGTTCTATGTCCAGCAGTGGACTGAGATAGGCTGATGATGATGATAATGATAAGACACTTACCGATGTTTAATTTAAGCTTTGTCATGAATGGACTTAAATGATTTCGTAGGTGACCTATGTGTGCCTCTCCTCCATCTTTAGATCCGATAATGGATGGATAATATCAATAAATTTCCGTAAAAATTACTATAAGCTTTTTCTGTCTACAGTTTCTGTCACTTTGACTATGACTACCCTTCACGATGTGAGAGGAGACACGTGTCTAACAATGGACCGATGAAAGAGTCGATGATAATGATAAGGATGTATATTATATTGTTATTATTAGGCGCACTGAACAAATAAATTGTGACTTTCCGCTAAGCTCTCCAGCTACGGAGCACTCGCCTGTGCAATCGATTGTGACCGCTTGTGTTATTCGTGATCAACCTATTTTTAAACGGAATGCGCGCCCGAACAATGGGATCAGTCCGCATTTATTTGATTTCGTATTAGGAACTAAATTATTATATCCCTTTCAGGGGCCATTGTTTGAAAAATTTACCAATTCAGATTGCCACCTTCGTGTGTTTCACACGATACCTACCAATATTTTTATCGTTTTTTAATAGTTTTTACTGTGTAATTTCTTTTAACCTGACGTAAATTCAAATTTCACTCCCACAAAATAAAAGCATTATTATTAAAGAACAAATATGTATTTTGGTGTATCAAAACATAATATTTAAGCAATCGATATATTTGAACAGCTACTCAATTTTAAAAATTATGCTTTAAAAACAAGTCATTAATATGCCCTTTTTAATAACCTTACTAGGTAGTACTAGATCTACGCGAATTTTGATACGTTCTCATTGCTCTTGTACAGCCAAAATGTCTTAGAAATCAAGTCTTAACACAGTATCCAGCGTGATACGCAAAAATAAAACAATCATATCAGTAAATCAAGTGGACCGCAGCCATAAAAAATACGGTTGTCTACCAGGAATGTAGACAGAAGTAAACACCTGGGCTGTTTTTAGGCTACCAGTTTCATGTCGTCAGGCTAGCTCGTATCGTCACGTAAATCGCGACGTCGCGAACATAGCCAGCGCTATAACGGTACGAAATGTAAGTACGGTCTGTATGCAACCTTAATTATACTTTGGAACTGCCTTTCGATTCCTTACGACCTTATAAGCGCTAGGCACCTACTTTCATGGACACTTAGTTTGCTAACTGGCACGAATTTCTTTTTTTTTTAAATCAGGTTGTATTATTCCAATTGAGCTTACTAATGTACTGGGTAGTTCAGTATTTCTTTTTAGAACTATGGCAACTGTCGTGGTAATAATACCACGGTAAGTATTAAAATACTATTTGAGTAGGTACTGCAAATTTATGTAATATGGTAACGTAACGATCTACGTAAATACTATTCACTAAAAAAGAAATATTACACTATTTTAAGCGTAGAATAATTATTTCTTATTTGTATCTTTTTATTTACGCATTTGGAATTTAATTCAAGGCGGTCTATTTTTCTATTGGTTTATAATGATATACAAAAATGTAAGTACATAAAAAGTATAAATCGGATCGTTCTTTGTTGATGGTTCGTAACGCCATTTACCTTTACTTTTCAATAACGAAATTAATTTATCGGCGACATCTTTCTTCAATACAAGGCATCCTCTACTATTGAAGTTAACATTGCCTGAGTAATTTATGTGTAACAAGATAGATGGCGCTGAAACTAACGAGTAATTACAACATGAACGACATGAACCAAATAATTACTAAAACTATTTAACAAACAAGCCTTTTTATTAATGATAAAGTGTACGACTTTATAGTAAATAAATACTTTCATGTACGAAAATCAAGTACCTACCTGATAGGTGACTCTGATTAGGTAGCACAAATGACACAAGACAAATACTTAACAGTACTATCAGCTCTTAGATCTAAATACATCTAAATACATACGACTGTAACGAATGTTAAAGACACATACGTGTGTATTACTAAATAATTTCAAACAAGAATAGTTTTCATCACTGACAAATATTTTTCTTAAATAACGGTTAGTACTTTATCGTAACCATGGCTGTAATTATTTTAGTATCATTAATCCTTTTTATCGTTCTACTATTAGATTTAGGTTTCCTGTCTGGAGAAATGTTAAGGCCATAGTCTTTTGTACTTTATTTTTACATTAACTTACGTTTATATGTTCTCCATTAAAGTAAATATAGAAATATAATAAGAAGGTATGATTAATACTTTATTTAATATTGGTGCATTTTTTATATTCGTCTTTATTACTATTGTTTATAACTTTATAAACTTTATTAACGGTAATAAGTTCTAAGCTTTTATTGACTATTTTTAATAAGCAGATAGGTGTGTTTTTTTCCTACGCGCGTGTTAGTATCGAATAGGAAACCCAATACTCACGGAAGCCCTCGTGAAGTTAAATGACCTGAGTTGTAATGTAACCTTACCACCTCACGTCTCCGTCCACTGGATATGCTGGCTTCATTTACATTTTACTTGTAATGTATTCACATCTTTTCTTTGATCAAATTAGACCTAAATGAAATGATTATGATACAAATATCATAAAATCCTTAAATACCTGCCTTTTCAAATTCAAATTCAAATTATTTTATTCATTAAAAGGTATATACATACACTCAATGAAGGTCATGTTTTAGTCATTGTACTTCGGCTTTGTGCGCCCCTCAGGCTATAGTAGACCGGGAGAAAAAAAACCGGAGAAAAAAACTCCCAGCACTCTTTTAAATAACAAAAATTGAACAAAGTGTTAGTATTATCTATCCAATTAAAATTTTAAATGTTACTGCATTTAACAAAAATGAAGGTGATCATAAATTAAATTTATATTCATATGTAAATGAATATTTTTTATTAACAAATAAAATAAAATAGCAAATAAATGAGTTAAGAAGAAATTTTGTCAAGGCGAGCATAGTCTAGTTCCAGACTGTAACATCCTAAATAGATATATATGAGGTATACCTACATATAATATTTCATTACAAGCCTCATATTAATCCAGAGCAGTTCTGTTGAATAGTTACATCCACGTATCCATTTTGTTCACTAAATCTAAGTGAGTACACGTTATCTAGGTCAATTGTGTTAGGCTCAAACACACCACATACGTACCTACACACATAACATAGGTATTCTAGAATGATCTGAAGTGACAAGAAATGTAAAGTATACATTATAAATGAATGCAAAATAATACTACATTCAAGGTAACAGTGAAGGGCTAACATTTAAATTATCTTACACGGTAAATTTCTTATTGTTATATCATCACGTCAGGTTCCTTACGCAGTAGGTAGAGAACACCGAGTAGCAAATATCTCTATCCTTACCTGCTTCTTTTGTATTTATCGCCCTCTTCATACAAGCATTCCAAATTTGGAACGTGTAAAATATATAAGATTCTAATCTACTATTATTACAAAATACTCTACCTACTACAACAGTGTCTAACTACGTATGTACATACTCACACAAACAAAACAATTTCTATTCGCAAATACATAAAACATAAAATTACATACATTTGTTCTTGCCCATATCAAGATATTCAGCGTTCAATGTGCGTGACATTTTTACAAAAATAAAAATATAACTTTCGTGCTTCTCGTGTTAAAGGAAATTTGAATATTGCAAGCATATTAATGTTTTGGTATGTATTTAAACTGCAATTGCAAATGGCTACTAATGACCGTTAACGCCGGCTTGGGATATCTTTCCTAGATACACCTAAATCCGTGGGCAAATTGTGTTATTAGAATAGAAAACGAAGCAAGCATTATTACGGATTATGAATTAATGACATCTATTACACTTAATATCAGAGGTTTCATTAAAAAGACGTAAAAAATTGTGGGTAAATTATTGCGTCATTAAGAAAATCGTTTTTCAATGAATAAACGTCATTACAATAAAACGCATTGATACTCTACTCTCAGTGAATATATCGGTTACATCGCTCACAAGTTGGTAGGATAGCCTTCATAGCACACGCGTCCATGTATTCCAGATAGTTCAGTGATAGTGAGACATTGTTTTCAGTTGAAAACAAGTCAGACACATTTATCACGTCTTAATGTAACTCGTTTTGTTAACAGTGATATTAAAATAGTTTTATCTACTAACAATATACTTAGAAATTAATAGTGTATCAATTAAAAGATGAACACGAAATATGGAGCAACGGACGTGAATCAAATTGTAACCGAAAATGAAAGCGAGGAGGGCTTCCCACGAGAAATTGAATTAAGGTAATGTTAGGTTCATTCGAGTGTCCGGGCTAGTGTGATCGGATATGCAATTTACAGTTTATCCAATTTACATTAAGTCGTAAAGTGGAACACGAAATGGAAATTGTCGTCCTTCTTAATCAAAAGACGAGCATTTCCTACTCTTAGTCAGCGACCCTCTCGAAATTGTGACTTTGTACACCCGATAGTGGTTTAATTTCAGATCTATTTTATGGTAGTTTTAGGCCCTATACGCTTGTTTAAAAGTAATGCTTGAATTTTATGAAATTATTAGTTAGTTGTATCAGTAGATTAGTTCATGTGTACGTTTTTAAATTAAAATATCAATTTCTATAACGGTGAAGGAAAACATTGTAAAGACATCTTCACACCTTAGTTTTCTATAATGTACTCTAAGATGTTCGACGTCGACCAAAACGCCCTTGGTCAGCGTGACAGAGTATGGCCTTAACCCTTCTCTCTTTGCATGGAGAACCGTGTCCAGCAGAAGAAATATAAAAGGGTTGCTGATGATGATGGCAGTAGTATAATATAACATTTTAATATTCAAGTAACCAAAAACTTATGTAACCTATGATTTTATGTATTTAGAATGTTTAAACCCCTAAGGAGTTGGCAATAACTTTGCTCCGTCCATACACGTGATTGCGTACTTTGCAAACAAACCTAATGCGTTCTAGATTGTTAATAGTACTGATATAAAATTATGTATGAACAAATACACATGAGAGTTGCTAATACGTGGCATAATATCTAGTGTTTCGCCGAAACCAAAACCGTAACCCAATACACCGCCTCTCTTCTAGTTTCGGCTGAAATCGAAACTTCAACAAAATACAAATAACTTCAACAAATACAAAATAAAAAAATTATACGTTTTTAATACAGTTCTATGTGTTACTCAGTCTATTGTTTTGGTTGTAACTTTCTTGACTTTATACTAACGATAAGATCTTACTAGTGTTATAACGTTTACCCAGAATGCTTTCAGTCGGTCTAATAGCAGTGTTAAAAACTAACTGCTGCTAAAAATTTGCTAGTGTTATTTAACATTTGATAGAAGATAGAAAATCATTTAGAACTTGCAATAATGTCTGCATGTACTAGGTATTTAGTTTTTTCCCTCTTCCATTACAACGAAAATATGAACTCATTGAAGTTTACCTTAATTTTGTTAGTGTTAGGTGCTACACATTGTCATATACATCTACTTATATGTAATTAAACTTTAGTATTTTTCCTGTGGAACTAAATTATTACGTAAGTATGTATAGTAAATAAAATATAATTGCAAATATTCCCTAATTGTAGACAAGATTACGAAATTTCTGCCATGACGGTCATGTTATACTATGATGACTGCTTTATTGGGCTGGTGGTTGCAAGCACGACTACTGGGCATTGGGTTCTGGGTTCAATAACCACGATACTCTAGGCTTTTTCTAGCCTGAAATTCGTAATAGTAGCTCGGAGCATGAATTTTTCCCACTGTAAGACAATCGGCTCGCCCCTTATTCCATGGCGGAACGCATTACATAACAGGTAAATCAAGGGATTGTATAACACTTCTCTTCCTAACTCTTTGGGCAAATACAGGCGTGACGTTTTGTAATGTACCTAATTTAAAAAAACTGCTGAATTTATTATTGCTATGAACATCCACACTAATATCGTTCCACCTTTAGACACAGATCTTATACCAAAATACAAAAAAATATTTTTGTGCTAAGGAATATTATAGTAAACTCTAAGATGTGTAGGTTTTCTTACGATGTTAAAGCAAATGACATGGAAACTCAAAATATACTTTTATAGAGACGCGCACCAGTACTAACAACAAATGTAACACAGTTTTTTGTGGTTTCCAGCATCCCGTGCAGGCGAAAACGATGGTGGCGTATCAACCAGAACCTGGTATTCGGCTTGGGCCACGTGTACAACGATCTGTGCGCGGCGATGTGGTTCTCCTACATGATGCTGTTCTTCCAAGCCGTGTTACGTATGAGAGCTGCGGTGGCTGGCAGCATGCTGCTACTAGGTAGTATCCTCAGTTAAATAATAGTATTTCTATTAATTATATAAAAGAGAACCATCGAGAACTACTTAAGCGACAGTTTAATATGTAAGAAAAACAAACGCTATCGAGATGAGGTCTTTGTATCGCATATATGTATATGAGCTGATGTTCGCCGACCATGTTCGTAATACAGATGTAAAAAAGGTTCGTTTTGTGAAAGAGTTATGGTGTAAAAATAAGGTAGGGCATGCTCTGATGGTTCAGATTTTGGAAGGAGGGGCAACTAAAACTCAATTTCTTGACGATTTTTTTATCTCTTCCAGGCCAAGTTGTAGATGCATTAGCCACGCCGATGGTAGGCGTTTTCGCGGACAAGTACAGCACTAAAAAAATATGGCATTTAACAGGTTCGTACGTATATCACACTAGCAGCGAGATCACCTGCCTTTGTATATAATGATATGTATTTCCAACTTTGAAAGCACCTCAGATCAACTGAAGTGCTCAGGTGAGGAACTTAATATCATTGAGGATGATACTACCAGATATTCCATTTACACATTTTGTATTATTATCAGTTTATATGTACCTGACTAATGACCATTTTTCAAGATGTTTACCAAATAAAAATGCAGTATAACTCATGATCGGTACAACCTCTTGACAAATATGCAGTCTTTGAAAGTAATAAAATCATTAAATGGCATTGTTAATTACTTAATGATGACATTATTAATAAATACGATTTTAACTACATATATAGATAGATAACAGATATAGATTGACTGCTTCGTTAGTCGAGCGGTTACAAGCGCAACTGCCGATCGCGAGGTCCTAGCTTCAAATCCCGGGTTGAGAACTACTGGATTATTCTCATTTAGAATTTCTAGTAGAAACTCAGAGTCTGGATCTGTTCCCTGTGTATGGCGATAGGCTCACCACCTATATCATGGGACGTAAGCGTAACTGGTGAAACGTGGGGGTGTACTACACCCCTCTGCCTACCCCTTCGGGGATTACAGACGTGATGTTACGTATTTTTTTTAAACTGTATAGATAACATTTTTTATATTGGTACTTAAAGACCCATCGTAGTTTTAAGGAAAACGGATGTCCGGTGCCACTTTATGGGTATTTACACAATCAAGTTCAATGAAGAAATTCTAAATTTGGGTTGCCATTATCTAAAATAGTTTTAAACACTAAAGACAACGCCAATATTCTAAAGGAAATAAGTTAAACATATGTTAAGCTCTTCAATTTTCGTCATTATCTGTAAGGCATTTAAAGTATTTAATGTTGACTGCCTCGTTGGTCGAGTGGTTGCAAGCGCGGGTGCCGATCGGAAGGTCCTGGGTTCAAATCCCAGATCGGGTACTGTTGGATTTTTCTAATTTAGTATTTCTAGTAGTGACTCGAAGTCTGGATCTGTGCCCAGTGTACGGCAATAGGCTCACCACCTATTCCATGGGACGTAAACGTAACTGGTGAAACGTGGGAAATTTTTACACTCCTCTGCCTACCTCTTCGGGGATCACAGGCGTGAAAATGATGTGACGTTTGATGT
>DWFV01001106.1:0-11931 GCA_018246775.1 Parelbella machaon machaon
TATGTGTGTGTGAGTGTGTGTGTGTGTGTGTGTGTGTGTGTGTGTGTGTGTGTGTATATACATATATATATATTTTGATGACATCTACATTTACAAATTTACTTGACACAAACAATTCCTTAGGTTTCCTACCTTAACTCCTAGCATTTTACCAATATGTCTATCTTCAATAAAAAGGAGAATTAAGGAGTTCGGAAACGCTGCAGAACCTGCAATTTATTATTCCATGAAGACAAATGAGACGGGAAACTCAAGTTGCCAAGATACTTTCACGGCGCGGTTTTATCTTCTGCTCTATTGTTCGATTCAGCCGTTATTTCTATAGCTAGAATTTTAGACTTTTACTACCTACTGTTTTCATTTGTCTTCGACTTCTCGAGCTTATTATTTGTGTGAAAGAGAGTGTTGGTGTAAAAATGAGAAAGGATATGCTCCGATGGTTCGAATATGTAGAGAGAATGGCTGATGAGAGAATGACAAAAAAGATATATTATAAAATGCCAATATTGATAGATTCAGATGCGAAAAGGGATCAAGATCCATCAATTCTGACCAATTAGGTCGGATGCTGGCTCATGGGAGCATCAACTCTTAGAAAATGACGTGCATATGTCAGAGACTCGTGAATTTAGAAATGCGTCAGATTTGTAACATTAAATATTTAGCATTCGCCGCTCTCTGTCTACTCCGTAAGGGACCTACCTTGGTGATATAATAATAACCGCTTATTCATATATATGCTAAACAGTTCATTCTTGACATGCTTTACGTGGAACATGACAGCATTTCGATAACAAGTCGCTGGCTGTCTGTCAAAGATTAGATACGTGAGCCGACTGCTAACCGCTCGTAACAGATCGCGAGGGCTGAACTCGTGCGCGGAGAAATCATGGAGATTGACGGATATTCCGAGATGCTTACCTATATTTGGATATGTGCGAGTGTTCATAACAACACCTCGATTATTCATGCCGTCCCGTCCCCTGTCGCCCTCGCCGCTACATTTTTAATGCTATTACGCAAACCTTACTTCATCCAGGCATTAATTCAAGCCAGGCATCGTATGGACGAATGTTTGTCTGCACACTTATTATTATTAATTCTATCATCACACTACATCCGTACGGTGTTAGCAGAGAGCACCGATTGCTAAATATATCTATCCTTATACACCTGAGTTATTTTCGTTAAATTATGACGTTATTGGTTTTGTGGGTAGTTTTAAAAACGAAAATAATCGTGTAGATATTTAAAACGGATTTTATTATGCTGGTAGTGTTACGAATAAAAATAGTCATTGCGTCGGTTAACTATCGCTTTACTAAATGGTATAATAGTTAATAGATACGAAACCCAAAATAATTAATTGCTCCGATGATAATACAATTCACAGACAGACAAGATATATAATATATCTAGATTATGCACGTACTACATGCATTTCTCGAATACTGCATGCAATTATCAATAGCCTATATTTAAATTAAATGGAGCAATTGTCACTTATATTTCACGATCTGTAAATAAACGCTCGAGTTAGTTAGAATTAGGTGTCGTAATGGACAATTCGTGAAATTTGATAAAGCTGTATGAACACAATGAACTGGTTCAGAGAAATTGAACGATGCTTAAACTAATTAGCTCTGATTGCGCAACGTGGTAAAATGACAGCATACTGATTTACCACCCGTCTATATACTACATATTATTAAATTTATTTCTTTGCGTAAACGTGTACTAATTCAGTAAGGGTTGGTTAGTAAAGTAACCTTCACGATTTTAACTTGTGATATTGATATATTGTGCGTTATTAAAGTGTAAAATACGATAAAATATTTAATTGTTAACTATAAGACCATTTAGATTTCAACTCTTGCGCATCACGCAGCCCTCGGTTTATATAGAGCTAACATCTTCAGTTGAACGTCCTGCTGCGGGCAACGCCATTTTTATTAAGACAGATGGCAGTACTTTCGCCTAGATGACAGCACCAGAGACTTTGATAGAGTGTTGTCGACGCTTAATACATTTTTTAAATTACAGTGCATTAATTTATTGTTGGTTACAAAACGTATGTAAATTGCAGAAGCTTGATACTACATCGTGCTGTACTGGGTAATATTCTATATGACACTAGTTAGTAGTTGAAAGCTAGCTTAAAATCTTTCAATAGGTTTTAACGACAGTCTGTTAATAAACATCTATATAACTCAGACTCATTTGCCATCTAACCGCGCTTTTGTTATCGCTTTAACCACTAAGCTGCAACTTGTTTTAACGGTAATTAAAAAATATAGTTAAAATATATTATCTATAGTTAACTCAATCTGTATACATTTTGTAGACAATCATAGTGCATATTTTTGAGCGCACAAAGGTTTGACAGATAGCTAGATGGAACAAGTCGAGAAGGTTTCTGTTATCTGTTGGATTTCCCGTGACATTTGTTCTCAGAAGTAATCGCCGCCTGTACTCAGTTCATCGACGCTGCAGACACACCCCTTGCGAAAATTAAAAAACCACCCTGTTTCTGCGTTAAATAGTCCCGAAATTAAAATTTCAGAACTATTGTTTCTTGGCTTACAATTGCTGGGTGATGTAAAAAGGAAGAAATAATAAAGATATATTCGACTCTAAATTTTGCAAATGACTACCTCTTTTTGGCTTTAGTGTTGTCCTTGTATTTCTTTTTGTGACATGCCAGTATCCTCTTATTGTTCTTATCGTTTTTTTCAGACACAAGTCCACTAAGATCGGTGCATTGAATGCTTGTAGCATAGTGTGTGCTAATGGTCTCTTTCTTTAACGTCTCCATTTTGGTTTGCATATCGTCTGGCCACTACGTGTTTTTGCGTGTTGTTTCAGCCTTTTCTTTTATATTTTCTTTCTTTCCAAACCAATCAACTATGATAGAACCGTGGTTATTATAATATCCTTTATACTAAAGTTCATTTTCTGTAAACCATTACTATATTTTATGCTTTGTGCCATAAAAAATTCTGTTTACTTTATCTAAGCTCCAACTGAATTATACAAAAACATAATTTATAGAAAAGTTAGTTCAAAACTCGAATCATTATTATTATTGAATCCATCACACTAGGTTCCACACGAAGTAGGCAGAGAATACTGAATGTAACAAAACCTAAAAAATTGGAACTGAACGATTTGTTTTTGAACAAAAATATTAACGACGATTATAGTCACAAGTACCGTATATTTTTATAGGATGGAGTAATACTTCATACATTATATCTCATCACAAGCAATATCCAAGTTGTCGCGCTATTTCCTGTCGAGGCGTTGCTGTATTGTTTTCAAAGTAAATAACTATCTCTCAAATTCAGATCGGACACGCTCGGATGTTGTTGGAACCTATGTTTTGCTGGCGACATCTCTCGGATAGTTGTACTTACTTGTTATAATAACAACACACATTTTTCTTACGATACGATACCATATAATCCCTGTATAAATAATCACTTGCATGTAACTCATCATGTAGCCAATACCATTGCTAGTCATTTTATTACAATCGACTATAAAAAAAATATTAAGCCGTAGCCGAATAATTTGATTGATTTTTCAAAAACAATCGTCACTTCCATCGCTAGTCACATGTCAGTGTCATTCTCTTTCGTCCTCGGGCGTTTACAGGTTTTTTTTTTGGTTGGTTTTTGGTGACGTAGACGTTGACGTATTTCGTAGGTATGAATCATGGCTGTAACTTATGATCGTCTATGTATAATGTGTATACAACAATGTATGGGATTCTGGCAGTCTCCTTTGGTCACCGCTTCTGGATGATAGCTATCTTTCCTATTTTATGCGGTGGTTTATATGTTAGCAGTCGCCCTTGCAGCCACTCGACCAACGAGGCAGTCAAATTTACGAATATATGACTTTATATTTTTACAATTTAATCCAACAGGTTACTTTGGCAAGTACCTGAACAAATACAATGGCTCATACATCCCGCCGGGCTGGCGCGAGTGGGGCGGGCTCATCATGAATTCCAAGTACTACAACTACAGCGTCAACATGAACGGAAAGAGGATCAAGCACGGCGACGACTACCACAGAGTGAGATGGAGTTTATAAAAGTATTCGTAGATAGCGAAATGTTGTAAATTATCACATGTAGGCAGGCGGATTACTGATTGCCATAAATAATGAACTTTTTTGACATATTTCCTAATTGCTAGATAATGGGATGTTTCATAAACATATGATTGTCTACATAACAAACGACTAAACGTCTGTCATTATCTAACTTGAAGGTGACACGTGTGTTAGTCTTTCTAAACAAATATATAAAGATTGAATAATTTTCCTTTTCAATCAACATTATATACGTTCGTAAAATTCATTTTATATTTTGATTTATGTTATTAGTTTTATTATTTTATCATCATTGTTAGCCTTAGACAGGTTTACAGTCCGCTGCTGGCAATAGGCCTCCCCTGAGCGGGATTTTGCTTATAATCCCCATGCGGGTTGGGGATCGCAGATTATTTTATATATCTGATTTATTTGTGATCGCAGGATTACTATCCAGATTTGATAGCTAACGACTCGATCGCCTTCCTGCGCGCCTCAAAGCGCCGGTTTTCACGGAAACCGGTACTCTTGGTGATGTCCTTCCCAGCACCGCACGGACCTGAAGACTCGGCGCCACAGTACTCACACCTGTTCTTCAACGTGACAACTCATCAGTAAGTACACCTTGTCTCTTATGTCATGGAAATTCCTTAACTTACATACATCGCTTCTGCGTTGTACGATGGATTTTTGACTTCTGAATTGAAGCAGAAACTAATATGTACATATTTTAATTTTAAATCGAGTCGTTTGGTTAACCGAAATCTGATGCATTATGGTCTCATTAATTAAAATGTTCGGAAATGTAAGATTAAATGTAAGATTCAAACATTAGACAACGTATTTTCCTATCAATTGCAACGTACCTATAATCATACCGACTATCATTTATAGTATCAACGTATAATCATATTTTTGACAGTACAAAATCATATATTTGACAATACCGAATACAAAAGATAGCCGAGGGAACCATAAATCTAGTGCACGACACAACAGCAGTAAGTTTCACATATTTTACTAGCCAACATGTGGATTAGTTCGTCTCCAACATTCACATATCGCGCATTATGCGGACGAATTTTCATTCAAAATTCCCACCGAGTCTGCTGCGCTGCGGAAAAGGGAATGTCTTTCGCGACTATTTGTCCTCAAGCTGCGTCGCAAAAATACGAATTTTCTGCGGAGCGCAACATTTTTTGAATCGTGTTTACTTTCTATTTAAGTTTGCTGCCGTCGCAGTGTCTTTGAAGATGGTACTTTACAAATATTTTCAATTGTTTGCTCCCTCGCCGTTGTACTATTTCAGGTCACTAGTAACTACTAAAAATAAGTATTTTTTTTTATTTCATTTGTTTTCTGCGTGTGAGGCAGTTTGATGCATTAGGCATATTCAAGGTACATCCAATGTGTATTGACTGCCTCGTTGGTCGAGCGGTTGCAAGCGCGACTGCCGATCGGGAGGTCCTGAGTTCAAATCCCGGGTCGGGCTATCGGATTTTCTAATATAGAATTTCTAGTAGTGACTCGGAGTCTGGAATTGTGCCTGGTGTATGGCAATAGGCTCACCGCCTATTCCATAGGACTTAAACGTAACTGGTGAAACGTGGGAGTATAGTACATTCCTCTGCCTACCACTTCAGGGATTACAGGCGTGATGTTACGTTTAATAATCAAATATGTCAACAATAATATTCTAATATCTAAAATCTTGTTTAAGGACAGTTGCATGTCATTGTACGTTAAGATCTTAGCAAGCTTTACGACACGACATAACAGTGCTACTCTAAAATTAGTGTTGTGAAGTCACAATGTTACGATCTATAAAAAGATTTTATGGCCTATTATAAATTATCTACTCTAAAGCTGTTATGTAAATGATTGTCTTAATGTGTTAAATTCCTAAGACAAATTATAAATAAATTCATTGGGTTTTCTGATGACAATTTTTGTTACTAGATCATTCAATAGCAATAATATTATATAGACTTATAATATCATTATTACCATAATTTTACTGGAACATTACAAAATGTGAAATAGCTTAAAAGAAGTCTTTCAACAAAACATTTTTGGATTACACTCATACTGTTAAGTTTAGCTAAGGAATAGATTAAATCAGCCTTTTCAATGATTGGACACCTAATTCAGTAAAGCCCTATTTCTATAATGTTTTTAACAAAGACATAAAAAAAAATATTTATTAACAATATTATTTCTAGGTTAAGGAACATGTGATTGACTATACAGGCTGTTTGAAAGAGGATGAGAACATTACATGTGCGGAGTTCATTAAGCAGAATGGAATGGCGCCATGTGTATGTCAAATACCGTTCAACCTTAGCGAGAATTTCAAGAAAGATGTTTACTTCTATTATGGTCTTACCAATTACTACCAGAATCACCGTAGATATGTTAAATCACGGTAAGTATTTTTTTATACAAAGCAGGACACTTCTATGTGTTTATTGTCCAATACAGCCTGTGAACTTATATTTGGATGTCTACTTGTTGTTCATGTTGACTTTTCACAAATTTGAACGACATTCTGCCTGAGATGACTTTAAGACATCAGGTCTCTTAAGAACTCTCTGGATTCTTAAGAACTTTAGAACTCCTAAGAACGCTGGCCAAAGGTGCATTACATAACCAATTCAAAATAATTATTTACTGTTAAAGAATGATTTTCAGAAACCTATCTGGAGTGGTGTATTTTAGGTTTGAGATATAACATATTGTTTCATTTATTTGTAAATTTTGATAGTTTTTGTCGTTTGTGGATGTTCCTGTGAGTCTCTCAAATGTAGAAGAGACTAAGGAAGTCCAGATCTATCACATTACGAACTGGGGTCCTTTTGACGGCTTGAAGTTGTCAACGCCTCGGAAAAATAACCCTAAGAACTCAGTGTCACCTCCACAATACACGATATACATATAACGGTTGTGTAAAAAATTCTTGCTCAAAAATTTTCAATATTACATATAATGTAAAATTTTCAATATTAAATATACTTACATGAAATTTCTGGGTACCAAAATAAACTCAAGAGATAATTTTTATTCGACAATTACTTAAACCAATGTGTCTCGGTTAATTTTTTTATACTCTCAATTTCAGAACTTAAAGTATTAAAAATCAAATTTTCTTAACAGCGATGACAGCCAGCTCCTCGGTCGCCTGTCCCTCACTCCGTCAACGGATTGCGAGCCTTTTGCATTTGCACATGATGAAAATGGTAACCCGAAACCAGTGGCCCCTTGCGGCGCCATTGCCAATTCACTCTTTAATGGTAAGACAATTCCTAAGCACATGTTAAAAAGTATAATTTTTAGTTAAATTAAAGTTAAAATTAAGTTTGTTTAGTTATTAAAGATAAATTTTAATACGTACTGAAAAACGCATTTCATCTTTCAATGTAGTAACAAGTATAAATTTGAATGAAATTTATTATGGCCACTGATCAACTATTCAGTATAGGTCCGATGTAAACAAAAGAGTATATAGAGGGTATTTGATATAACTTCCAACATCCTGTAATGGTTGTACATCAGACCGATAATCACTTAGACCCTTTCGAATAATTATATTTTACAAGCAAAAAAAAAACACTTAAACTGTATCAAAAAGAATAAAAGATTAAAAATGCTGAATCTATGATCTAATCTATGATTGTAATTTAGCCAATATGTGGTTAAAGTCGAGTACTAACGCCGTTACTGACTTATAACACTGGTGTCCCAAGTATATTTAGATTCTCTAATGTCATAAAATGTATCAATGTTTTTTAATGTTTTATTTCAGATACACTGACAGTATTTTCTAAGGATTTAAAAATGAACGTTCCGGTTCTAAACACGGGGATCGCCTGGACATCTGATAAGGAGATAAAATTCCGCAATCCCCCTGGGGATCTTAAAACAGGTGAGGCACGAGAAGAATAAAAACGGTATCTCGGAATTAATGCTTTCTGTCTTTCTTTTTTGCTTTATTTCTTTCTTTTATTATTATTATAACTCTTATTATTATTTTATCTTATTCTTTTAAAAATTAAGAATTTATTCAGCATTATGTAAATAAAGGTTATTATTATTATAGTTTAAATGTTTACTGTTCGCAGCGTTCGCTAACTTCACGAAGCCCGTCAACTGGAGGGTGCCGGTGTGGATGTTGGACCCGAACAACACCGATAATAACGGATTCCAGGTAATGTGCCCACCATTTTATTGTATAAATATAAATTATGTAAAATATTACCGTACGCTAAACAACAATACATCAAATCAGATATTCTCTAATATCATAAAGTATTGTTAAATCATGTTCAAAGTTTCTGTGACAATTATTGGACTGTGTAAGCATCTCAGCAATATTTATATCTATCGCTAAAGAGTAGCACCAGTTTCCTTTCTAATTGGACTGCTTTTAGGTAAATCTGTTATCTTCCAGTGTAACAATGTTTACATGTCTGGGGTATTGGGCCGTCGCTTATTTTACACTCATTTTTAATTAAATTAAATTTGACTCATATTTAAACTAAGTATGTGTGAAATAATGAATAAATGTATGTATGTACGAACAGAACGAGGATCTGATAGTGTGGATGCGCACGGCGGCGTTGCCCACGTTCCGCAAGCTGTACCGGCGCGTGGACCACTCGCAGACCGGCTTCATCCCAGGCCTTGTGCAGGGCTCCTACGTGCTGCGGGTAGATTACAGTAAGCCACACATTACGCTCATACAAAAATGCTATGTACAAAACAAAATTGTGTATGAATATAATGCAAATATTTAGACGGACGCACAAACACGCACTCACGCACGCGTACCTATGTACGTACGCACGCACACACGCACACAACGCGGATAAAATAATATGTTTGTTGTTTTATTTCGGAGATGCCATTGCACTTGTTAGTGTCGCTATTGAGTTCCAATACCTAACGATAAGAAAACAATAATATGAAGACATGGACCTATATAAATATTTGGTACCGATCCTTTTACAGACTATCCAGTAACAGATTTCGACGGCACCAAATCGTTCGTAATATCAACAACGTCCCTGCTTGGCGGCAAAAATCCTTTCCTCGGTGTCGCCTACGTCGTGGTGGGAACTCTCTGTCTGTTGCTCGGTATCGTCCTACTCGTCATACACGTGCGCTGCTCTAAGAGGTAGGCATTAAATACATTTTTTGAAAGTATCTCTAGTTATTTAAAGCATCTATTCTATCTATTAAAAGCATTTCATATATAAAAAATATGTATAGGAATTGAACTCGAATATATTTCAATATTGTTGTAAAGCAGTTAAAAATTTAAAAGAAATAATATCACAAATATAAAAAGATCACCAAACTAATATAAATTTTATATTTTTCAATTCTGTGTTATTTTTATCGATTCAAGTGTAAAACTCAGCTACAAATATATGTATGTACACGGTTCACGTTACATTTACAGAACCGTTAGAGTCCAAAGTTGCCTTTTGATCGATTATTTTTGTTTTCTCTGTTATTGAACATTATTTCTGCTAATGAAATCAGAAGACACCTTTTGAAATTTTATAAGAAATTATTTTCTAGGTCTATATAATATATATATATTTCTTGATATCAATTAACTTTTTCACAAATACAACATTTTTTGAAATTATCTCCAAATTATTTGCGTTCCAACACAAAGCGATCAAAACACTTTGGTCGTTACAGATAAACAATGAAGCGTGGTAGGACTAGTATTAACGTGTATATTTATTTAACTTATTTGATTTGTTTTGATTTATTTTTATTTCTATATGTAATAGATATACCTCTCCCATCTCCCAATCCTACTTAGTGGACGAGGAACCGACCACTCAGAATGCTCCAATGACTTCGTAAGTGCGGTACCCGATCTGCTCCGTTTTGCGTTGTGTGTATAATGTGCCTATACGTCTCACTACGTTGTTTAGTTCATGTATAGATACAGTAGTGATTTAGTAAGTTAGAAAACTTCATTGTAATGTTTCCAATTTAATATTTTAATAAATATTCAAGGCCGATTTAGACAGTGCCAACAAATACTACGTAGCATATAATTTGTTGTGGAATTATGTAAATATAATATATTTTTTATATTTTTACAATAACGGAACGTATCACAATATGCCAATACGATTTCTCAATCGTTTTAGCATACTGTTTTGTTAAGATTTCATATACGCAAGGGCAAATGTGACGTCCTAAATCGGTCTCTCATTGCTAGTTTGTGTATGCGGACATATGTGTCACCTCGTGTTCATTCGTTTTCATTTTTGGAAAGTTTAATACACGGACACAAAACCGGTAACTTAGCTCGCAGTGGTAGCTCAACATAGAAAAGAAACTACAATTTAGTTAATTGCTATGTCCAGTTTTGTAAAGAAAATTAGTTAGATTTTTTTAGTGTTGCTAATAAATATTTTATTATTTCATTCAGTCGCGCGTTGTCCATCTTTTTATATTAAAAAAAAAAAAAAAAAAAAAATTAAAATCACTCAAATAAGCCACTCGTAAAAGTGATTTCATTTAATTGAAATAATAATAAAAGTTTCTTTTTTATATAAAAAATATTGCATTTGTCTATGTATAGTTCGGCCATGTTGTATGGCCATATTGTATGACATTTCAGTTTATACAAAACAGCTGACGGGCTATCGACAAGTGTAGATACACTTCAGACAAACACACATTCAGACAAGAAGTAGATACTTTTTGTCTGAATGTGTAGTATTGTTTAGACTACAGTTTCAAACTTTAATAGGCGAGTGGTCTTAGATCTTTTTTTAATTTACGCAATAAAATGATGTGATAACGAATTGATACATACTAATAAGTACATCGTTGTGTTTTCTTGTAAATTACCAAACTTTGTTACACCCTCCTCCTAACTGTTATTATTTGTTTTTTTTTCATCTGTCAAATAAAGTCTGCTAATGAGAAATGTCATTGTGATAATTATATTGTAACATAAGCATGTGTCATAATGATATGTCATTAATTATGTTCGTTGTTTCAGCACTACGGAGATGATCAACGTCAATCCACGCACGCCATATTCTTAGATATGCACTTCGAATAATAGAAGTCACAAACATATTTGTTCACAAGTGAGATAGCGATATTGCACAACTTTACCGTTTGAAGTGGTCGCATATTAATTTTTCTTAACTCATTATAGTAAATGTCCCTTATATATGATTTCTATTATTACCTTACGCTGGCCATAGTATTAATTAGGGCCTTTCGTTGGTAGTATATCAATAAATATGTATATTATCTATGATAATCTCAAAGAGTAATAAAGTTCCGAAACCAAACGGTACGAATACAAGTCACTGATATTTCTTTGTGCAAGGGATAAAATTATTGTTTTCTCAGGATTTTATCAACGGTTACACTTCTCTAATTTGGTACCGAGTAGCAGTATTTAGTGACTTTTTTTAGGTACTTTTTTATTCGACGAGCAGAGTGTATATCGAAAGTATTGTGTCTATGGTACAAAGCAGGTACAGATTCCAAAGTTTGTTTATTTAGAGTTTCATTGAACTATGTTCATTAATATTTAGTTACATTTATTATTCTGCTTGATAAATAAAGTACAATATTTCTAGTAAAATCAAGTCGTCTAATCATTATCGCACGCTTTAAGGTTATAAATGACAGGGACCGCCAAAATGAGTTTAACATGACAGAGGTAGCGATGGTAAGTAAAAGGACGTCATAAGGGCGCTTGTAGACGTCCGTTTTTTTCATCGGACAACGGACCATTAATAAACGGATACCCTTGTACACATTTATTTTTTTACTGGA
>DWFV01001107.1:0-11923 GCA_018246775.1 Parelbella machaon machaon
AAATGAATAATTTAAAAGATATCAGAGATTTAAAATGCGAGGGCAGAGCAACAAGTTGTTAGGCGGTACGAAGTTCGTCGGGTCAGCTAGTTGTATATAAGGAACAATATTTCTTAACGCACCGCTTGCGTACCGCTCTGAATAAACTAATTATATATCAAGATACTGGAACCTGAAAACGAAATGGTGGCGAGCAAATCGATCTACATATATCGATATGCCACTCTGTAAGTGTCGAGACGGCTAATGAAGTATTGTTCGTAGATCTTTGGCATTAGCTCATTAAACTCGTGACGAAACAAAATGCCCTCAGACAATACCCGCACGACGTTGTTGAATTATTCAACTGATTTTATTTGTATTACTTTTCAAGGTAATTAATTTGGTAAATGGTAATTTAGTTACTTATACTGTCGGTGTTATACCGAATTTTTGTATAACTAGAAGTAACTTTGTCTTTTGTATTAAATTTTAGTTTATAACAAGGACCTAGTTCTTGGATGTCGTAACGGGTGGAATCATAGTACCTACACGCGCTATAGAAGTTAGCATATTTTTTACATAACATTAACGTAATGACATAGCGGCATGTAGCGGCATATACCTAATGTCACTGGCCGGCTATAAACATTTAAATAATAGTACATAAAGAACGAAATACTCTGAGGTCACTCCCAAGTTGTATCCCTCAGGACCAATTTCAAACGCCTATGTTTAATGTCTCTATTATTTCTGCCTACCGTGTCCTTAAAATTGAAATACAATGATGGAGACGTTGCTCGTTCGCGGTAGAAATAGACGATGAAAGACAACGACTGCGACATGGTAGAAATAGGCGATGATACTGAACTTTATCGTATGGCAGATGCTAGCTAAATCTTCACCTATTACTACAGTAAAATAATGTACGTGTATGTGTTTGCGATTTGAAACGTAAAACTCCCAAGCAGTGGAAACTTTGATGTAAAGAAAACGTCATAATTTTATGTTACGTAAGCAATAACCGACCTTCGGAAAGAATAATTGTTGAAAACAAGGTAGCTAAATATAACTAACCACTTTGGGAATATTTTGATATATTAACGTACGTTACGCTATATTTACGCTCCGTGAAGGCGGCCCACGTGGTTAACGTCACAGAACCATTGGGCCGCTAATTATTACGTGCTTTGTGATAATAGGCGTGACGCCGGTGCTTATTACTACTCAGCGTCTCGGCGGACTGGATTCAGTGGCGGCGCGTCACTACGCGAATGACGACGACTGCCATGACTCTACAAACATTTATTTTTATATTTCTAGTAATCACGAACATACACATATCGTTATGGTGGATTTCGGAAAATCTTAATAAATGAAAATAATTTTACTGTCCCATTCGTCGGGTGGTTGCAAGCGCGACTGCTGGTCGAGTGGTCTTTCGTTTGATCCACAAGTCGGGCAAAATATTATTGGGTTTTTCTATATTGAAATGCCCAGTAATAGCTCGAAGTCTGGATTTGTGTCCTCAAAAATTTTACTGATTTGTCGTCTAGGTTACGTATGTATATTTTCATAATTTCGGTCATCCAATTATTCCAAAATGTTTATTAGAATGGGATAGTACCAATAAATTGTATTTAAAATGTTGAAGAAAAGTAAGTTCAGCAACTTTTAAATACTAAAAAATATTGACACTTTAATTGCTGTGACGTACATCCACAGCATGGTATAAATACATTTGAACGTCTATTGTTAAAGTCGTCTTTGATCTCAGCTCATCACAATAGTCTCATTAAGCTTTCCAGATATTCAGTTCAGCTGTTTAAATATAGAGAAATTCGTGATTCCGTCAGTTTACTTGTTCTTTTTGTTTTCGATTGCCGATCGAAAGTTCGAGATGTTTTTTAATTCGGCCGAATCAATTGGGGCTATCACTATGAACGAACTTCAATGATATTACGATTTTACTGAGAGATGATCAGTGACAAATGGATTGCATGATAAAATAAATCGATGTTGAAATCATCTAACTTACCAATTACAAAGAACCTCATCCTGGGAGATGGTCTTAAGACATTTATATAAGCCATTTTTATGTTCCTGGGGTGGATAGAATTTCAAGTTTTTCTGGTCTTGATGTCCCGCACGACGCAGCTCAATCTAAATTCTGATTAATCTCCCGTAACTCGCCATTCTCTATTGGTGATGGTAAGGCCAATCGGAACAGCAGAGAACAACAGAAGAGAACACTAAGAGAACAACAGAAGAGAACACTAAGAACTTCTGTGATCATAGTTATGTACATACATGGTTTTAATACAAAAAAAGTAGAGTAATATTTTGAAATCGATGTATATGAGAGATATATTGTGGATTTATAGATGATAATAATAATAATAATGATTTATTGACGAAAACATGTCACATTTCAAGCAGAGAGCCATAGCTCCCAGAAAAACGTGAGCTGTGGCCTGGGAGCAGTACCTTCCCAAATAATGTTTTACAATTTTTTCCAGTCCCTGTTAATGTATTAGAATTACAATAGAGGTACATACTTGTTACTATCATTAGCGCACTCGCGCCGACTAGATAAAGACGTTAACATCATGTCCGTTCAATTCACCTCGACTGACCCGCGTTTCTGTCTACGTCATTATAAGGCATAAGTTCTCAAACTTTTTTCGTCTACTACCCACTTTAAGAATCGATTATATTTTAGCGCCTTCCGAAATTACTTTTGAAATACACCTAGTGTAATATGAGTAAACGTAACTACATGCCTGTAAATCCCAAAGGAGGTAGACACAGGAGTGTAGTACACTCCCACGACTCTCCAGGTAAATTTACGTCCCACAATGGAATAGGTGGTGAACCTATACATCGAGCACAGATCCTATTATTTTCTAGCGCTCCCAAAATGACTAAATTTGAAATATGCCTTTGTCATATGAGCAATATATGACTGTATCATATTTCATATATTGCTCCCCCGAAAGCCTCCACTGTTACAGCTCCAACAAGCAGGCGTTCTCGACTCTTTTGAGAAAGACTGATATAAATCCGAGTGAACGGAAAGGACCGAAAAATGACGATTCTCTATCCGATGGTCGCGAGAGAAAGCTATTAGCGTTGAATAAATCAAGATGACGTGTTCGCAATCATTTCCATCGTCATGTACACGTTTCGATAAGGCTGTCCAGCGATAATTTTGAATGGGTTTATCAAGTTTTGGATATTAGTAAGCCGTTTCACTGTCAGCCTTCGATCATGATTAGGAAATCAAATAATCGAACATATTAAAAATGAGCAACTTTTTTCATCGCACCGTTGATACTCTTTTTTTTTGTAAAAATTTCTCTGTAGCGTATAAAAATATTACATTACATAAAGTATTAATCAATTCAGAACATAGACAGGCACCAACGAAAGAAACGATAAGAACCTAACGTATCATCACGCCTGTAATTAAACCCGGGATTCGAACCCGGGTCCTCTCGATTGGCAGTCTCAGTTCGCAACCACTCGACCTTCGAAGCAGTCAACGATTTTTTAACAACATTCTAGAACTTAACCATACTCACAGCAGGTTTTCGTACAGTGATTGCCAAGGGACGCGCGGAATACAATCATTATATCTTCGTTTCGTCTAGTAATGCTGAGACATTGTTCACGATGGAGCGATATTATATGCAAGTGAGTAAAGCGATGTAGACGCGTCGGTTATTGATCCAGTACATGGTTACTGCTAGCTTGTTTCTCGGAGGCCACGTGTTACGCGTTTTATTTGTTTTGTACATAACGACTGCAATTATTGTCGTCTGTCGGTTAGCCGGCATGATAATTTTTGAATCGCAATTAAATTACCTGTATTGCAAATGTCACTTTCGCTATATATGTACAATAGCAATAAAGACAAAGACGAAAGTTAGAAAGAAAAAAAATGTGCACTGATATATAGTATTTTATAGTTTTACCATTTTACTGTTTATGAATGTGTTCCATTCGCCCCTTTGGCTTCATCGCTGCAGTTCTCCGGTGTAACGCGACGCTGAATCTGGGGAGCCTTTTATAAAATAATAAACTTAAAAGTAGGTATGTTTTGACATGTTACATGTTATAATAAAGTTAGTGTCTGACTGTAATATTGGGTTTTTGGATAATATCACTGTTAAAAAAATTACCACAATCCACTATCCACTCAATTGAGTTGAGAACAAAGTTTACATCAGCTCTGTTTCAGTATAAAGATAAGCTTTCGGTATGTCGTGCTATCATAATAATTTAGTTCCAGGGTTGACGACCCATTCCCTTAGAGACGTAAAACACTATTTATTTATCTTAACGGAGCCTTATCACTTCCTGTTAGGTTGCGAATTTCTCGTGTCCAACCTGTTCGTATAGTCCGCAAGAAAAAAGCCATAACTTTGACACATTACTTACAAACGTAAGGCGAACAGAAAAAGGTTTATTTTTAATTGTCTTTCGTTCTAACGTTCAGAAACCAATTTCGCTCTCAACCACCAATGCTGTGCTGCAATCATTCAGTTTGGCGGGTGACCGCGCACGGTGCGGGCGTGTTTTGGAGCGCGGCAGAAAACGAATAGAATATTACATTCGCGCTCGTGAATTTTGAATAGCGAAGAGTAATCGTACACTCCGACCGCGTATTTATATTTCGTATATTGGATCGTGTCGATTTTGCACACTACAATTGAACAGTGTTTAGTGTCTAGGATCGTGTTACTCTTGTGGGAAAAAAATATTTCATATGTGCTCACTATGGTATCACGGTAACCACTAGCACATAAATGGTATTACTTAATTATATACTTACTAATATGTATTTATTACGAGTACGTTGTTCGAAAATAGACCGTAAAAGAAAGATGACGTGAATTCGACTGATGTAAGGTGGATGTTGTAAAAGAATTAGCATGCTAATCATGAACGCTGTGCTCATAATATTGTTCGATGATGATATTCCAATACGAATAAAGAAGCAATTCATACTAAATGAAAAAAATTCTCTATAGTTCCTTGCGCGCATTATCGACTCGTGTTTTTCGAATTAATATTGAATACATTTCGTAAACTGGAATATACTACATAGCATTAGTTAACGATGTGTTATGGCTGTAGACTTGTTTTTTCGCGTCTTAGTTTTTAAATAACTTATGTCACCTGTATGCAACAACATTTAATGGAAAAAAATTCCGCTTACCATTTAACATTGAGCTTGCGATGTCGAACACCTAGACGTTTATTAAAGGTATCCTTATATATATTATATACATTTTATATACAATTAAGAGTACATTACTCTCGCGGCACCTGGAATGCGGTCTAGAACATCTTTTCGTCTACGGCTCAAGTTATAGGCGAGCGGACAAATTCCAATAACATACAAATCTTCAATGATCACGATTCATGATATCCAAACACTGTACTTCCGTTAATTTACTGAATAGGCGAAACATTATCTCTACGTTTGAAATCACTCGCTCGCATATCACGACACGTGTATCCATGTGCTAGCTAGACAGTAACTTGGAGAGTATTCTAATGCAAATATTATGACGTGCAAATAAGTGATCAACAGATTCATAAGCGAAATTTATCTGTTTCCCCATCTTGCGTCAGATAGTAGGAATGTTTTTATATGACATACACAACAGTACGAAACCGGCGAATTATTAATACGTGAATCGTTGTCACATACACACAAATCTTCGCCATAAGCGTGCTAAGTTTTCACCCATTGTACATAAGTTTAGTGAATTATACATGAACAGTAATGACGATTTGAAGACAGTACGGTGCAGAGTCAATGGAAAGATGGTGGTGAAGTAATATTACCTAGATGGAACGATTAGGATTGACAGAAATGTCATTAAAAGGAATGAATGAATATAGTCAATTTATGTTTAACAGCGGGTCAGTACGTGACCACAACTAGGGATCATACATAGTTATATATGGTAAACTACTTATTATTTTGACACCTTTATATCCATTATTTTTACACATTTATATCCATTATTTTTGGACGAGGAAATTTCGTCTTGTAACAAAGCAAACCATATTGCCTGCATCCTTTAAGACAGCCCTACCTATTGGATTTACCTATTTCAATGACTTTCTTCAATTTTAAAATACATACTGTGTACTGAATCACCTAATGATAGTATAAGAAACGTGTGAGGTCTGTAAGGATAATATATTAAGCATTCGTTTCTCCCTGCCTACCACGTAAGGGACCTGCTGTAATAATTCGATAAAGCTATTTTGTGCGCTTCATCCCAATATCACTTTATATTCCAAAGCAATTGGTAAAAGTGGTTTTTCTAGTACCATGGAAATTACTAGAAGCTTCTCAAACCACTAAATCATTGTAATGATAGTGGTGTCATTCTTCTCTCTAGTCGTTCCCCGGCTGCCGCCGCGCGCGGTTGACGCTGGCGGCGAGTCGGTAAAGGTTATTATAATGTTTATTAAATTATGACGTTAAATATAAACATTGTCTTGATTTGAAGGGTTTCATTTAATTATTTTACTGACTCTAATTTCCATGACTTTTGCTTGGGTGTATCGCACCGTCTTGCACCTTATTACCATAGTACAATATAGGTAACTTCATGTTTGGTCTTTTATGGCGTATACAGAGAGCACCGAGTGCCAACTATCTCTATACGTACATATCTACCGCGCTTCTTCGATATATACCGTATGTCTTGATAAAATATTATTAACTGATAATATAACTATTACGTCTTAAATTAGTCCCATCAATGTACAAAATTATATGTAGTTTATATGTTAATCGTATCGAATTAATGGCTCGATGCCTAACAATAATGCAAATGATAGTACTGATGATGTGCCATTAAAACAATTAGAATAATGGACTAATTACTTCATGCAGTGTTTTCAGTTCAATGATAAAATCTTAATATATTGATGTTGTCAGTTCAAAATATTATTGATAACTGTGAACCTATACAACATACATACGTACTACTATAAACGTATAACCTATAAACCGTGTATTAAATGTTTTAGTTATTTCGGGCTAATACCCGCAACTATTTATTATATTAACAATTTATTTTATATACTTACAGAGAAGAAAGCATAAAAAATATTAAAGTCAAAAATTTTAGTTTTCTTAAAACTTTACTTACTAACGAAGTTATGTTCATTTAGACATTATCTAAAAATAAACATTCTCGTGAGTATTTGTTTTCAGATTTTTTATGAGATGTGTTCATAACATATGCATATGATACAATATTGATACAGTTGTATAGGACCTGGTTACAAAGAAATAACATGGTTATACTATTATCTCCTGCCCATATTTCAATTATGCTTTTGAAGGTTTCTTCAATATTATAACAAGAATGAATACATTTTATTATTACTATTACTATGATCTCGGCAAGGATGCATCTGATCCAAGCTAAACCCTCGCGCTATCCGGTTCGCAAGGACCAGACGAAACTGGCGCTGGGCGCTCACCTCCACGCCGTAGCGCTCCAGTGAATAACGAAGACGTGTGTAGGAGGGCGTGTCTCGCTGCAGCACGCGACCCGTTGTTTCCTTTACGTTTTGCATTAACCGTGTCCTGAAAAACGTCAGCGGATTAGGGCGAGATCTGTCTATATCGGGATAAGTTGTATTCATTCCGTATTTAACCGGAACTTTGATGTGGCAGTTGGTTGGTAGTCAAGTTAAACGTACTATTGAATATTACCAGCAAAAATAAAATGAAGTATCTAACAGTAAGGGAGTGTTGAATGTAGAAGAACCACGCCCGAACTTTAAGGATAGAGATATTTAGCACTCGGTACCCTGTGCCTAACCCATGAGAGATCTAGTGTGATGATATAATAACAATATTAAAAATCAGAAAAAAATTACCTTGCAAACATTAGATGCAAACAAAGCATTTCATGTACATATAATTATGCTAAATGTTGTTTGTTAGTCTGTCGTGTACAGTCTCGTCTATCAAAACAAAATTTCTTACGTTATATACATATATAAAGATGAAAGTGTACTCACCTACGGTGTACGTCAGATGATGAGTTTCTTGATCGTCAATATTATTAATAATGGCCGTTGGGGCGAAAGTAAAGTCAACGCATCTTTGTAATGGATGTTCCTTATGTGCTCTAGCGATGGAATTTCTTTTTTTGTGACCATCGATAATAGAATAACTAACATACTGGCGCAATCAGTAATAGAGTAACAACTGTCAAAACCATTGACGCAATGCTGCCACTAAGCTGGGCACCCTTCCAGAAATTCCAAAGTTTGTTCTAAGTCTATCTGGCTTAGTGGAGTTCAAATGTTTTTCCACAGTTGGCAGTATTATCATAACTAGTGTCATCAACTAATGAGTGTCTACTTTATAATTAACCATTAAAATGTTTTAATAGATTAATAATATCATTAATTATAAATATCTTATTGTCACGTTTGTTTGCTAGAGATAGGTAGAAGTTAAGGAGTTTTAACCGATAGGGGTCCGACATTCTTTGTATAAAACAATTTTATAAAATGTAGAGTATGAATGATAGAGTCGGAAGATCTCAGCCTAGATATACATATACATAAGTATTGTAATCAAATCAGAGACGTCCTAAAAGAAGGCCAAGATAAGAGTACTACTATCATAAAAGTAGAACTAACTAGTAATATACCAGATCATTTAACTTTATTGCTTAATATTTTCCCTTCAACATTTTAAACATTTGTAAGCTATAGCATAATATAAATGTTGATTAAATTATGTTGGTACCGGTTTATTACGCGTTTATGTTTTCGTGACAGTCAGAACAATTTGGGATCTATCGATGCTCTTTCTTGGTCAGGCTATTCGTATCAAGGTCGCTATGTAAAATGTTCGTTTAACAGAAAAATAAAGTAAATTGTTATAAGCAATAAATTGAGTTTACGTCAAAATAATTGCAATTTGTATTAATATTATGTCTCCTCCGTATGTAAATGGTAATTTTATAGATGCAGATCTATATTAATAGCAAAAAATATGGTAAAACACAACTCGGTGCTTTAAATATTCTAATTTAACTGATACAAAAACTGTTTAATTTACGATTTATGTTTAATATGTTAACTTGATTTAATGTCAATAGTATTATCTATATAAATAATCTATTTTATACGACCTTTGATACAATCTAATATATTGGTTCACAAAATTATTTCATTTACCGCCAGCATGAAAATTTAAACATGTTCCGGCGTCACGCCTAGTTTTTAAATCATCTCTTAACAATGAAAATTGCCTTAGCTAATCTTAGGTTACGTTTTTTAAAATAGAAATTGAAGTTACCGTTCAGAAAAGTGTCTCCATTTTTATTTGTCTTTATTTTTAATTTGAAATTACATTTTCAAAAACAGCATCGTTCACTTTTTCGTATCGTCCGTCGCCGCCGCAACATCTCAATAAGTCCCAATTTTATAGCGTCTATAACAGAGCAAATGTTTTCGGCCTTCAGTAAAAGTTTGGTATCGTTCAAGTTTAAGAAAAATCTCAAAAATATCTGATTCATTCGAAAGTAGGAGTTATCTCTAGAACAGACTATCAATGACTGATTGACGCGCACACAAACGAAATTGAAATCTCCGCGTGAACGCGTGAGATGGGCTCCGGACTTGGAAACGTACCGAGTCAAATCAAACGTTCGTGCTGTGTTGTGACAGTGGCCATTAATTACAAAACGTACCACCAAGGGCTCGTCGTCAATATACGTCCAGTTTCGTAACTGGCGCAGCGAGTGAAAAGCCAAGCATAGCATCGGGTATATGTAGTTATCGATAGTTCGAATCTATAAGAAGACTTCGATAAGATCCATCGTGACTTTTGGATGTCGCCATTGTGTATCGCTACTTATGATAAATTAGCTCATCTTTCAACGGTTTCTCTCGTCTACTTTTCTGACATTAACCAAATTCAGCGTACCCAATAGGTTATGGGTAGCGTGATTAATCATACGACCAATTTCGTAACCGTACATGCTCTATTGTATTCACTTCCTTTTGGCATCTATATGTTCCTCTTCATCTCTTGCGTTCGTATGATCATGGAAAGCTATATCGATTAGTGGAATTATTTTTCCTTTCGTAGCTTGATGCTTCTTAATATTTCATTGATGATGTATTGGAAAATAAATGGACAAGTTGTATGCATTTATTGTTACTTGAAAAAATTAAACCGTCGCGAATTTTTTCCACGATCTCTCGCGGTGAAGTGTAATTTTTATCTACTCATTTTGTTTGAACGAATCGTTCTGTGATTAGATAATTACAAGCGAACTAATCTTTAGTAATATGCAAACATTCCGATTAATCTTATCCGTCGTATTTAATTATCTTTATAAATAATTCTAATCTGTTCGTCTTTTTTCGCATATTTCTCTTATCGAAGTTTTATGTGATTCTCATCTACGTGATGCCTTGATAATTAATTGATAATAATGATAGTGCGTAAATTCTTTAACAGTAGCTATTCGACTCATACATTTTTTTTAAATTTCCTAACGAGATAGTCGTTATGAGCGTTTTGTAAGGTTGTCACCAGAAGTAACGGTGAAAAAAAAACATTGTAGAGACATTGAAACATACATATTATATTATATGCATTTGTATATATGCATCTATGCATTTGTATATGCACATTGCAATATTCTCAATGACGTTTTGTAAGACATGCAAAGTATGTCCATCCCTCATCATCATCATGATGATGAGGGATGGACAATGTATGTCCATCCCCACCCGATCCAAATCTTCTCATTGTAAAAAGATATCCGTATCCAGTAGAGGAATACTAAAAAGGTCGTGGAATACTAAGATGACGATTACGATGATGGATAGCTTCAATAATTTTCTCTGGCGGAGATGCTAATAACTACCCAACTTAGTAAATTAGTTAAAATTTTAAACAAGCTTAATGCGGTATGGAATGTAAAGAATGCTCACTTACATTAAGTAGCTGTTTACTTTTTTGTGACCATTATATTTGTATGCGAAGTATGTTAACATGTTCACGTGTATGTCCATAAAGACATAATAGGCGAAGGGTATGGAATCACGCGGACTTTTCTAGTGCTTCTATTCTAGTCTCATTTCTATATTTCATCGCTCTCTGTATAGCTGGATCATTAAATTTAATAGACGAAAAAGAAACCGCAAAATAATTTCGGCGACAAACCAAAAGGGTTTCGTCATCTACAAATAGTGGTTGATATTTTAATGGTAATCGAGAACATATTGTTAACAGAAAGTATTACATTATCAATATTTATAAAACCTATTCGTATATTATCAGCAATATAACCGAAGGACGTTTGCATTTTAATTCATTAATCAATGCTACCTATATTTTATGACGGGTCGTACAAATCGGCTAACAAAATCAATACTGTATTGAGTACCAATGAAGAACGATTCATATTGACGTGAAGTGGATGTAAAGATAAATCTATTTGTCGAGCTGTACACGTGACACGCGATACTAAACATGTAAGCGAGATGGCAGCGGACACGTGACTCTCAACTTAGTAAGTTGTTAAGTCGTCACTGAGAGAAAATATTGTGCCTAGTAGGATACTTCTTATTCCGACAGCGAATGCCACGTTTTGTTCCGTTTCTTCATCTTTTCGTTCGGTCTGTACTACATTTAATTTTACCAAAATTAATATCTAATTTTACACTTGTAAAGGGAAATAGAATGTTTGATTAGTCTTATATTATGTTCAATAGTGGTGTTTAAGTCGATTGCTTGTCTTACCGCGGTATACTTTGGCACGTTAGAAATACAATAGGCGGCAGTAAATGATTTATGTGTGTTGTTAGTACCTATTGACATACATATATCGAAATATTCAAATGTAACTCACATATCAGTTTCATA
>DWFV01001108.1:0-11920 GCA_018246775.1 Parelbella machaon machaon
ACGCATCTGTAGTATGTTTAATGCCTTGCAATCTTTTTTCTCAGCGAAGTGTCATTAATTATTATTATTATTTTAAGTTTAAGAGAAGTAAACGACAAGCAATCAGAGGCAAGGGTGTTTTGAATGGTTTTCTTCATTTCGTTTTGTATATTTTCAAAGAAACCTTTCAAATTGACCGCTCATATAGAGATGATATATGTAGTATTAAGATTATATATAAATAATATGTTTAGAATTTCATTATGTATGTAACGTAACATTTCATTTAATTCGAGTTACCATTTACTTTCCGCTCACAAAATGTAAATAAAGTCTTCGCTTCAATTGTGCTTTGTTTTTTTTTGTGTATTAATCTTTTGTCACTGAACATTAAACTATGGTGTGAATGATTATGGAATTCAATTTATGTATAATAAGACTGCATATCTACTAACTGCTTAAATATCGTTGGGGACACACTAGGTATTAACAGCTATGAGCGAACATGCAAATTTTTAGGTTATAATAACAATCATTTTCGACAAGAAGACGAGGCTGCCAAATTTCATTCATACATCATTTTGTTACATATTAAAATTTTGATACATATTAAAGATTAAATAATTGCCATACCCATTGTACTATTTCCTTAAAGCAATAGTTACAGTTGATATTGACAAATGTTTGTCTATGAAATCATTTGATTCCCGCGCTCCGCAAAGTGTGTCCATAACAAAACTTCAGTGTTGCCAATTAAGACTGAATTACAATCGAATTAGTGTTAACATATGCGATTTCTACTTCGCCTTTTTTATTTAAAAAAAAGCCCAGAAAGGATCCCACCCTAGCGTATTTAAAGGTATATATATGATATACATATGTAATTAATTATCACATAGATATTAAGGGATAATAAAGATGTTCTATATTAATTTTTACGCGTTTTTTTTATTTCTACCTTTACCCATGCTCCTCACGTTTTGCTAACATAATACACATGGAAAGTAGTTAAGGGATAAAGAATTCGCAAAGGTCTTATCTAAATTGCTCCCATCCCATTCTGGAACAAGTAAATTTTGCACAATACATTGTAAAGCACATTGTAGTCGTTTTGTTTTCTTCTAAATTTGAATTAAAACATGGGACTAAAAAATTAACTTTTTCTTCCTTGTATTTTTGAAAAGATAAACGGCAGAACATATCATAATACTGCAATCGTTATCATCGCAGTCTAAAGAAGATTTTTAGTTACCGAAAAATCTTTAATATTTCCCTAAGAATATTTCGGCATCAGTTGTCATATTTATTATTATATTTAATAGAGCCGAGAGGTATATTTAATACTCCATTATACACTCTACCAATTATAGGTACACTAGTAATAACAATATAAAAAAACTTTATCATTAATTAACTTAGCTGATAATCATACATCTTTATATAATCGTACGTAAATCTGTAATCATATGTAAATACACTATTAAACAGCTTCGCGATCTATCACAAAACAGACATTCATATTTGTCGCACAAATATTCATCCTGAATGAGAGCCGAAGATCGAACTCAGTGGCGTGTCATTGGAGAGGCCTATGTCCAGCAGTAGACGGGAGTAGGCTGATGATGATGATGAGAATCGAACGCATAACATCCAAAACCTCGCTCAACGTCACTTACAGGAATACAGGGCAGCCTCTAATTGTTAAATGACAGTCTGATTATTTTTGAAAGTTGCTAGTTTATCTTCGAAGATGAGAAACAGACGATCCATGAAGAGGCCTGTATTTTATATTTATTTCATATTATATTATATTATGACAGCTTACAAAAAATCGGCTTACAATTAGACAGAATCTGTGCTAGGGTAACCGGATATCTAATAGACATACTTTATTATCATCATCTTTAATTGTGCTGTAAGGATAAACATCATCAGCCTGTCACCCTCCACTTCTGAATCGGCCTTCCCTGAGGGCCGTTTGCCCATAAATCACCACGCTGGGCATACGGGTTTGGGATCGCAGAGCACGGCTTCTCGCACCGTCTACGCTCCTGCGACCTAGGCATTCAGCACTACCTAGCAGTACCTACCAGTACTTAGTCGCATCTTACGACACCCTGATATCCCGTCATGAAGTTGGAGGTGTATTCTTTCTCCACCCCGACACGGATAGCATACATTTATTATATAATACAAACATACAAAAACAAATTTCTATATACATACATTCGTAAATACATATAGATAATTTTACATTCAGAAAACAAGTACCCTTGCTGACCACGAAAATACGACAATCTTTAAAACGTGTAACGTGTGCTGCCCCCACTTAAGTAGTGGCAAATAATAGTGTTAACTCTTTTCATTCTCAGAGTAAATTCTTCTCCAACAATCGTCTGATATGAGGGTCAAGAAAAAATAAATACTTTTATACGTTAACACACTAAGCTACCATGTTTGGTAGTCACTAGCTTTCTTGTTCACGCTCTTGTGTATATTATTCGCTCTTTGAGGAACTTTTCTTGATACTATTCACATTGAAATTCGTATTTCATTGGATGCACCAATCATTCAAGATAAAAAATATAACATGTTAAGAGACTAGGCTTTCGTAATTACATGTACAATACTTTAATTTAATCTCATTATATTGGTTTTTTTAAAGCCGTTTTGTATAGAAGTATTTAAAGTATAGCATCTCACTCGCACGACTATATCAACGTATAAGACTATCCTTGTTTTAACTCGAATCCAGACCACATCCCATACACGAAGTATGAAGAGATTCCGTATCATTCTTACATTGGTTTAATAAAACTTTCGACAATTGTTGGCACACAATACGTACAAGACTAGTTCTTAGGAAAAAACTGTGACTTTCTAATAAAATTATTACTGCTTTTATAGGTTGCCGGGAAACAGTTACCAGGACAACATACCTATCTAACAACCGAGGGTGGTACCGTTACCACCTAAATTCCACCAACAGCACGCTGCAATCGCGACCACTTACAAGCACCGTGTTTTAATAAGTCATTAAGTTGTAACCGACGATTATGAATACGGATAGAGGACACTGTATATAAAAATTATAGATACAATATGACGTAGATGCGCGCAATGCATTCTTGATTCCCTTTTAGGGACTATCGACCAACCCTCCCCCCCCCTCCTAAATAGTAAAAAGGGGTTGTTAGAAATATAAGAGTGAATAAGCAAAGATAAATTCGTGCAAAAGATGTCGCTCCTTGATTTACACATACAAAAGAACATACATATATTTCCTTTTAGTTAATACAAAAATTAATAAATTGATTTACGCTAAATATGTCCATACGACTGTACAGTTATTATCTAGTATTATAAAAAAGACAATCGTTTATCTCCCTCATTTAGTTCCTATTATTGCTTAAAGCGATATCTTGATACAAAAGAACTCTATTAGTGAACGTAAGGAAAATGGATAAAAAAGCGCATAGTATGATGAAATTTTTATTATCTTTTCATCAAGTCCAATCACAATTTTAGACTATATGTTTACGAACAAAGATCAAGTCTTTATTATATAAAGATGTCTCAGTGTTACCATATTAAAGCGATACCATTAATTGGCTATTCGTATTGCTACAAGCTGGCGATACATGGCAACAAGACCAAAATAATAATAATATATTGTAATGAAGTAATAAGGAAGGAACTAGGTTAGCGAATTAGGCTTAGCCTGTAATGCTAGTCTTAAGTTATGATAAATAAATAAATAAAGAATAGGCACGATTTTTCCCGTCATTGACAGCAAAACTGCTCAAAAGATATTATTTTTTACTTTGGCGGATTTTACTCCCGAATAAACCTAGACATATTATTGTTATGACATTTTAAATAATTGTATGCATCGGTTGTCAATTTTGACAACTGACATATGTCATATCTCACGTTCATCGTAATTCATGTAAACATTACATCCACCAGAACGTGAATTAAAAGCGCTAAAAATATCTTTATAACAATAATAACAAAGCGCCAAAAATATCGTTAATTGAAAAGAAATAATGATTTATCTATCTACTCGCTAGCAAACGAAAAAATATTTTAGATACCTACATCCACCTATTTAATATATTCACACAAGTAAAGAATATGTTTGAAATGCGTAATGAATAGCCCTCTATATTTTATTGTGGCTCTAAGGCAAACATTTGATGTATTGCCTAGCGGTGCCTATGTGGTATGGGGACGGGGCAGCTATGTAGGGCTCGAACCCGTTAAATATTAACATAGGAATGGGACCCGCTTCTGGCCTGTCTTTTATCGATATCGACTTGTCTATGGTAACTATAATCTTATACATTTGATTGCCTTCTATTAATGTATATATGTTTCGATTGTTATAGCTATATTTTTCTTTATTAAATACATAAATTGCTTAATAACATATCAAATAATCCAAGAGTGAAGTCACATTGACACAGATTAAAAATATGTTAACATAAAAATCTGCGTAACAAAAAGTATTTCAAAATGACGTCACGTTTAAATTCCGAAAAATCAGAATCCAAGGCTAATTTAAGAACTGCCTTTTGTTCTTGAAAAACTATAAAGTTTTATTTTTATTTTTTTCCTTTTTATTTCATAGCGACGTGCTTCGGGCGTATTGTGTCAGTGACAAATTAATTTTACACTTATAATTACACTACAACTACAATATTGCAGTAAAACCGCAGAAAAAACTTTTAAGTGCATAAATGATTTTTTTTAAATAAAAAAGTATGGATTCAATCTTTTACATTTGACTCTGTGACATTTGAAGCTTTCAGCTCAAGTCGTACCAACTTCACGAATGAAATGTCATTAATTAAAACATCGTGCCGAATGCGATAAAGTTAAAAGTTTATTTTCACCTTTTGTGACAATTACTTACAAACGTATTTACATTTTTTGCGAAATTACAAAAAACTTCCATTAATATTTAATAGTTATAGCTTTTTGCTTTCATTTGCTGTCGTGTTGCCAGCTAATTATTCAGGTTTATTAAAAGCTTGTACACAAATAAAACAATAATATTCCTCAATATACTTGGTAATGTTTTAAAGAAATTTAAAGTAACTCTGAAAATTATGTTGCATGATTTTTATGTTAATATGTTGTAATATTTTTCATAACACCAATATAGTGACGAAATATGCAGTCACTGAAACGACTGTCTCGTTGATCGAGTGGTTGCAAACATGACTGCTGATCGAGAGGTCCTTGTCAATACTCGGGTCGAGGATTGACCAGGACTACTATAGGGTTTTTCTTACTTGAAATACCTAGTGCTGGCTCGGAGTTTGGACCTGTGCCCCGTGTATGGCAATAACTTCACCACTTATACCAGTACCAATACCACTTACACTTGTGGTGGTATGCAAACATGACTGGTGGAACGTGGAAATCTTCTACACTCTTTTGCCTACCCCTCAGAGGATGACAGGATTGCTGTTGTGTAAGTAAACATAGCGGTTTCAAAACTTCAAATCTTTTTATTATCGCCTTCAACGTTTCAATCTTTATATTATTGGAGACAGATCTCTTTTAAGAATGAGAAGGGTTAAGGCCATAACTTGCCACTTTGACCGAGCTCGGATTGGTAGACTTTACACGTTATGGAGTACTCTAAGGTGTGCAAGTTGTCATATAACGTGTTGTTTCACAGCAAGTAATGTTTTTTTTTATTTTATTTTGTTAGTTGCTTTATAGTTATCACAGATCTTATTTACATATCTACCCACCATCCAAGTCCTTGACACCAAGTAGTCCGTATCATTTGCATCATCAATACAAGAAATTAAATTCAAGTTAAATTAAGCAACAGACATATTCAATATCCGAACCCTCTTATCCTAAAATGGTGATGGGAGATGCATTACCACCTGTTCAACATTAAGTTAACTGTCATAGATAGCACATCGTAATATAGACCGACTGTTTACAATTCCAGCAATAGTGGAATTTTATCGTGACGATGGCAAAAAACGAATAAATGGAATATTTTCGACAAGCAATAAGAATTCGAGCCAAGTCCAGGTGTGTTCTGCACAGCTGTTACTGTACATTAAGCCTTCCATAATTTTAAGCTGCTTTGTAACTTATCAGGACTTATATTTTAAGTAGTTACAAAATCGCTTGTTAATGGCACGAAAAATTTGTTTTTTTATTTATTTTTTTAGCTGGCAACCTGACAGGTCATCTGACATATGTCACTCCAGACCATAGACATGTACATACAATGTCAAAGAGAACTACAGTTCTCCGAGAAATACGACACATGGTTCACTTTTAGAACTACGTTGGAATGCTTTATGATTTTAAGCTTTAACATATGTTTGAATGAAAACAAATGAAAGTAAATTTTTTATTTGCTTACAGTCATAAATACAGTATTTATATTCTTTCACAGTCAAACTGCCAGTAAATCATCGCTCCAATATTCACTCAATATTACTTATAAAATATTAGCATAAAATGAATTAAAAGTATTAATAGATCAAGATTAAAAAATATATTAAGTATTTCATGACCATGGCAAGGAAGGCTGCTAAAAACAAACTTGGGTATTTATTACAAAGTCTGTGATGTGATCATTTCTTCATCAATTATATAGTTTATTCTATGTTATTTGTAAACTTTCTACTATCGGAAATATTTTTCAATATATATATGAATGAAAATGTATTTAAGCCAGTATTATTTAACTACCTTAATGAACTTTAAGAACAGTTCTATTACATTAACGCTATACGCTGACACATTGTGTCAAACAACGAGCTTACAGGGATGTAAAGTTATCGATAAGTGTGGAAAGTCCCAAGATCTATCGATGTAGAGTTGTAAATTTACGTGGAGAATCCCTATCTCCAACGATGTGAGCTATCGATAAGTGCGGAGAGTCCCTAGCTCTATCGATTCATCTAACGCCGGCGCGGCGCGGACCGCGGGCAACCGGGCACTAGTGCAGTAGGTCGCGGGAATGCGGAAGTGAGCCCACTCGCCCCTACACAGTTAAAAACAACTTTAAAATGCATATTTTGCTCTCTTGCAATTCGATTTTTTCTTCTCGCCCTAATTTAATTTAAATATTATTTATTTTTATTTTTATTTAATTGAATTTGAACAAAATATTGAAATTTTATATTTATTGTACAAACCACACCCCTGTACAGTTAAAATTATTTTAAAATGCATAGTTTTTTTGCTTTTTATATTGTTTTTTTTTCCATTATAGTTTTCCTGGCTTCAATTTTGTTTTTGCAAAATATTTAAATAAGATCAACATTGTAATAGCACCGCGCCTAAATATTTAAAATCTATCTTCATATTCATATTTTTTTTATATCAAATCAATATATTTTTGGTATTAATATTATTTTGACAAAATATTCATATATTATCATTAGTGTATAACATTCTCAAGGTAACTGATAAAAGTCATAGTTTTCCATGCAAGGATAGGAGTTGGAACTCATTAGTATAATTATTAAATTCCACATACATATCAATATGTACGTAGATTAGGTTTTTTTCTGCGAGGTTTTTTCTAAAGGCGCTGGGCGGGAAATTCCAAAATCGACAGGAATATATTTTCGTCTCTATAAACATTGACATATTAAACAATAAATGCACAAAAAACAATGTATGTATATACTTAACTAAGCTTACTTCATTTTTCTATAATATTATAATAATTGTATCCTATTTACTCATATCTTGTATCATACTTTATTATTATTATATCATCACGCCAGGTCCCTTACCACGTACACAGAAAACACCAAACGCTAAATATTTTGTAAACATATCCATTCTTACAGAACTGAAGTGATTCTTCTTCATTTATTTCTCTATATTCATTAATCAGCTCTACATTCGTAATACCTCAAAAACCTTAGTAATCCAACCACGTTCCGTCACACAGAATTTTATCTATAGTTACTTCCATGTTGACAAAGCGCAGTACAGCTTCACAATCGTGTATTTGACAATAAAAATTACATAGATACTATCGTTGCCTTCGAAACTAATGTTAAGGTTCATTCCGAACTATCCCGTTTAATGTTTAATAACGGGACCCCATATAACTTCAAATCGGGCTAGGCGGGGCCGGTAAAAAATGGACTCCTCGTGGATAATAGAAAAAAAAAGCCTTGGTCCTGTTAGTTAAGGGTACTGACCCAAGGTACGGGGTGGAATGACCTATTTAGTTTGAATGAGCCCATTATAGGACGGTGATCCAACGGCCATGGAATAAGTACGCCATACACCGAGTGCTCACCTCAGTGTCTAATCTCACACTATAATGCTCTATTTATTCGCTTATATTTTTCGATTTATCTTATCGCTTTCATCTTTATTATATTTTTGTACTGTGAAAGTAGAAAATTTATTATGGATGTTGTCAACTGGGAGATCAACGTGACATATATAATAGATGTGAAATGGAATTTTAAAATCAGTCGCAACCACGTTGGAGATTAGTTATATTAAGTAATGTTATTAATGTAAATGAATGCAATAAGAAATTTCTCCTAACCACTTTAAACAACATTTTTATAATATTTCATTGCTGGCAAGAAAACAAATTAAAAACCATTCGCCTAAATATTAATAACAATACACAAAACCATTGCCTAAGACCATAACTTTTACATAGATAAAATAACCAACGCACAATGCTTTTTATTATGACTAATGATGACGGGTACTTCCTCCAAAACTGGGTGTCGCTTGTTTACTGGCTTCGGACAGCCTCACGAAGTAATAACTCTACAAATGGAAGTGATATTAACACTCTACATTTTTAAGCTCGTACTTGAACATTTAGAACATTCCAGAAGCTTTTGATATGGCACGCACTTTCATTGAATTTGATATTGGAACAGCAAAGCGTAAAATTACGTGTTGAAAAAAAAAACTAAAATTATCTTTGGTCAGAAATTACGTCCGTTCAAAATGAAGAAAACAATTTGTGAAAAAAATATGAGTGTTATTTAAAATAATGCTCTTCTTGTCTATAATAATAGAAATGATCAATTTTTCAAACATTTATAAAAAAATATGAATGTATGAAAGTCCAATATTACATTACAGGATAGGTCCACATTACATTACATGGTAACCATTAAACCTGGTTTGTCATAGACGTCGCAGGAGCACAGGACGATGCCCGATATTCTAATTCGAAAATTTCTCCGTGTACCTTTGTATGTACATTCTGTTTATTTTGATGCTGGTCTTTCGATTAATCACTGTTTTTATCGAATCTTTGACAGATGACTGGTTAATTTGTATTAACGATACTTTTTTTGTAAATAAATTAACGAATTGTAATTGTGGTAAAGATTTTTTATTTAATATAATTATTACGACTATATCGCCACATCATGGCCCTTGCGGGGTAGATAGAGAGCACCGAGTACTAAATATCTCTGTAAAGGAGCTATTAAAGATTTCTTAGTCCAAAAATATTGCCTCATTGGTTGAGTGGTTGCAAGCACGACTGCCAATCGGGAGGTCCTGGATTCAAATCTTGTGTCGGGTACTATTGGATTTTTCTAATTTACAATTTCCAGTAGTGACTCGGAGTCTTATCTGTGCCCGGTGTATGGCAATAGGCTCACCACCTATTCCATGGGGCCGGGCGTAAACGTAACTGGTGAAACGTGGGAGTGTACTTTACTCCTCTGCCAAATCATTAGGGGATTTCAGGCGTGATGTTACATTTTTTTAAATAACCTGTTAGGAAATAAGGTGTCGTATACATATTTATGAGGATTATTGTGAAGATGATCTATAGAAATACCTAACTATAGTATAATAATCATTAAACAACAATTACGTCACATTTGAGAAATCACAAACCTATTGATGAAACAGCCGATTAATCTGTGGAACGATTTTTTTATATATAAAAATATAAAACACACTGGCTTATTGGACCAAAGAAAATAAAATTCATAGATTTTTAAATGTTTTTTAAACGTAACATCACGCCTGTAATCCTCGTAGAGGTGGGCAGAGAAGTGTAGTACACTTCCCACGATTCACCAGTTACGTTTAAGTCCCAAAGGACTTGTAAAGGAACGTGAAAAAACTCTACAATAACTCTACAATGAAACATGGCTCCTTAAATATTGATAACGTTCAAAACCCAAGCGGTTTGGCTTCATTAGCATCACACCGTTCAAGGTCTTGCGCGGGAGTCATCCTCGTCTCCGACCTCAATTTTATTTGCCATTCGTCTGTCAGTAAAGTTGAAGGCATCATGAAAATTTAATGCCGCCGCGCCACGGACTGATGCTCGAATCGAACACGCGACAAAAAACGTAGGCAAACTTACATTATATGGAGATACGAGAGACTATGTTTAACTTAGCTTATAATTGTGTGAAATTCTTCATGCTTACGTAATATACTTAATTAAGACCGCATTATCGCGAACGTGCTTTATAGTTGTGAATTTTTAATGTATGAGTATTATTGATAAGAGCTGATCAATTTATAGCATTTTTCACATTTATAAACCTAAAATTTTTAATATCTACTTTTCGCGGTCTTTCGTACATTTAATACAATTTGAATTTGGAACATCACAAACCACAGATATACAATTATGAAGGAATATTCCCGCCAATGCGACACTAGTTTTATGTGACTCGGGCTCGGTAATACAAAATGGCGGGAACGTAAACAAACTTAGTATTATAAATAAATATTTTTTTAAATCCATAAATAAAAATTACACTTGTTTTGTGGTGTCGTGAATGATATGTGCAGTGAATAGTCGCATAAGAAAGACTTTTTTAACCTCCATTATTGTTTGGCATATGAGTGAAGCGCAAATGACCAGCTTATCAGCCAGGAAGTTTGATAGATAAGACATATTCTTAAAGATGGCAATCGTGCAAATTGGGTTGTATCAGAATTATTCTAAAACGATTATTTTACTTCTTTTTCATTATAAATGGATAATTTAAAACCAAAATGTTAGAATAATTAGATACCTATATAAATTACTGATTAATTTACTAGTGATATAGTGCCTCAAGTATTAAAAATCTAATCTAGTCCCTATAGAGTGCACTACCGTTAATGTTTTCATATTCAATACTGCTTCCGGCTAAGGTAGGTAGGTACAAGCAATATCTAGTTGTGTCTGGTTAGTATTAATGTCAATTGTATTAAAATATCACAATGTTGTTTTGTAAAGAACTAAATACAGGTATAAATAGATCCCGTATTACGATTATTGGCGACAACGGCTACTTCCTGCCATACTGATAAATATATTTATATTTTTAATATGTAGAAATACTAGTTTGTCTCCCGCGACTTAGTTTACTCTGAAAATTCGTAAGATCAGCGCAATTTTTCGTCATTTGTTTCCTTCTTTTTAAAATTTAACAAGAATTTTATAGTTTGTCTATTTCCTGATTTTGTAAACGATATCCATACTACATCCATTTAATATATAGTGAATTCTACGATTTCAGGGTTCAAATTACAGAAAATGCCGGATACAATTACTTACTAACCCATTATACGCATCTTTTATTAAACGTGATTATTATCAACTTATGTTTTCTTAATTCCTGGCCCTCACCCTTCTTACTCTTAAAGAAGACCCGTGGCCATCAGTGGAACGATATAGAGGTTATTGATGATGATGACATAAATTTCTAAACGGCTAACATTACAAAGCCACGGCTGAGACATTCAACAATACTGCTCTATATACATGAACGACATTACACTTTATAATAACACACACCCTTCTGACATTGAAATTTCAATGTATCCTGTAAATATTATACATTGTATGACGACTGTGTATTAGTTATAATACATTAACATATCATTCAGTTTTCAATAGCCATGTGGTTCATATGTTCGATATCCGTTTAAATAT
>DWFV01001109.1:0-11920 GCA_018246775.1 Parelbella machaon machaon
ATATACATACAAATACATACAATTATACATACCTACAAATATTACATATAATTCAATATATATTTAGTAACATAGTTATGTGGATTATATATACTATATAATCAAATCAATATTCATGATAGGGAAAGGTCTCTCTAAGGAAAGGTCGGCTCTTTTACTCTGTTTTACTATTTATGTTTTTGATATGGTAATTAACAGCATGCAGTTTGCAAAATAGTTAATTACTATTAATCATGCTTATTGAAAAACAAAGAAAGATAACAAAAACAATCGTGAAAAAAATACTGGATATAGACTGGATATACTTAAAAATACTGGATATACTTAGTAAAGATTGCACTTAACAGATGCACTTACCATTTGTGTCCCTCACAAGCGGAGAAGTCTTCATTTGGTGTGTAGTTTTTGGATAATCTATTGATTGAGTAGTTTGTTAAATGCATATATCTGTCGTTGAGGGACGTCAGTTCGTCGTTGTATTTCACTGAAAAAAAAAAATACGAATAGAAATCAGAATAAAGATCAAAAATGTTACACTTTAGTGCATTTCATTAACCAATAAGAATGTTTAATAATAGGACAACAGTTTTCACTAATATTTTGTCCTCAATAAAAAATTTATTCAAGTGGTCAATAAAAAATTTCAAAACAAGCACATTTAAAAAACAGTTGTCTATCCACTGTTGAACACAGTTCTCCTTTTAAAATGAGAAAGGCGAAGGTCATAGTCTGCTATGCTGGCCAATAGTACGTTGGTGCACAATTAAAAACAATGTTATATCATAATTCCAGGTCCTTTACAGGGTACACAGAGAACACAGAGTGTCATGTTTCTATCTGTACAGAGATGTTGTACTTCTACTACTTTCATCAGTCTGCTGATACAATAACGTTCACGAGATAGTGGCACACTCACCGGAGGCGAACCTGGCGAGCCCGTCCCTGTAGAGGTAGATGCGCAGGGGGTGCACGGAGGTGACGAGCACGTAGAGGCGCATGTCGAACTTGTTGCCGTTGATGAGGTAGGGCTTGGTGACGTAGCGCTGCACCACGACGGGCCGCTTCTTGGGGATCTGCGTCCACTGCGACACCACCTTGATGCCCGTGCCGCGCGCCGACGCCGGCTGCGGGCACACGGCACCGGCGTGCATTACTGTTGCTTGTGAAAATACCCGTGCACCGCATGTAACATATACATATATTTACTATGGGAACGTAAACTTGAAACACTTGAAACGTACACTTGCTCCAATGCTAATTTCTCGGATTAGAAAACACAGCCATATGTCGGCATCTAAACCAAATATGTCCAACTACAAAAGTCCAATTTCACCTATATACTATGATGTTCCCTTAACTTACACATTACCACACGAACATGGTCACGAAATAGACAGTGCCTACTGTATGGATATCTATAAATTTAAACATGAGTACATATAATTATTTGCCTCACAAATAAAGCTTACCGGCTTAATAATCCACCTTTCATTATTGGCAGCGTACTTCTCCCAGTCGTGCTTCAAGATCTTCAGATCGTACGGCAGCACATATGTCTTGGGCATGATCCCGAACTCGCTGACTCCATACTTGGCCGCCAACTTCTGCAGGTTCCTCCACAAGCGATCCTTGCGACCGATTTGGAATGAGCCAGGGAAGTGATTCATCTTTTGACCATCCTTGATGGCTCTGAACATCAGCGACTTCATGTGTTTGCCCCAAATGCCAATCCATTCTACTGTTTCTGCAATATAATAAATATGTTAATATGGTTTTTGTGGTCGAAAACAAATTTAATATTTTCGTTGATTCTAAACAACTTTTTCAATAAATTTCCATTGACTGTTAATAAAGTGATTACCTAATCTAACTACTAAACTGGTTTGGTTTTCATCTAAGACATACACATATTTGTGTAAAAAGGAAGTGTTTGGGTTTAAAACTATGTACGTACATAATCAGCTTAAATGGGTTATATATTATAGAAAGAGTTCAACAAATGTCTCATTATTTCAGGACAGGCTCTGTACAATTGCTGCCGTTTTGAAAAGAATGATGTCCAGATTGAATCCCAAAATTTATAGGATTAATAATATACAATTAAAAGTGGGATATTGGAGAAGTCTTTATCCAGCAGTGGACGATGAAGGGCTGATGATGATGATGAAGAAGAATAAATAATGTTATTACCTAAAAGTGATTCTACATACCTTCTTGCGGACACTCGGCCGTGTCGCACTCGCTTTTGACTAGTCTAAACCCGGAGTTAGTCAACGTCTTCTTGACAACTATCGGCGTGATAGTGGTGAGTTTCCACTTGAGGTGTTTCTGTATGGCTGCGGGTATTTTCAGTGGCGTCTGCTCCGCATGGCCCACGAACTTCAGATAGGGCGGCACGCGGGGGAACAGCGAAGGCCGGAGACAGTTGCTGATTGACTCTGGCAGGCTGTGTTGTGATTCTGAAAATAGATTAAAGATATACGATGTAGAATAATATTATTTGTTATCACACCGGGTCCTTTACGAGATAGAATATATATGTTTAGGATCAAAAGTTAAAGAAATTGCTATTAAAAAAAATGAGTTAATAGATATTTGGTTTCAACTGTGAAATAAAACTGACGTATTTTTCTAAGCCGTGTTTACGATTCATACAGCCTTTATAAGTCAACTGCTGGACACAGAGTCCCCTAGTTGGCTTTTGTTTACTGTATATGCGCATTTTTATACTCATATATATTTCTAAATACCACGAGCACACCTATTACTACCATTTATTTATGTAAGATTATATGAACACTATTCTTTCAATTACGAATAAAACTACATAATTCAAAAGCGGACTATTAAACAATAATTACAACATTACAAAATACAAAATTCAAATTACAAAGTTATGATAATTGAATGTAAATCTACATTGAAATCGACTACTAATGAACAAAAGAATTTGACTGTAAGTAGCTACTTCAGCAAAGATAACAAAGTAGAAATAATATTATATGACGAAGAAATGAAAAATATGTACCCCAACCACACTTCTTTTCGCTAAACTTTTCACTTTAAATGCTTTAATATTAAAAATATTAATTCATTTATTATTCTTAATCATACAAAAACAAAACACATACACAATGTAAAAAAGATATGATAAAATCCAACCATATTATCATAATTGTAAGCTTTTTATATTTTCACTATAGAACACGGGGGTCTCTCATCCTATTATGAGTATATTTAAGATCATTATCGACAACGTAATATCACGCCTATAATCCCCGAAGGGGAAGGCAGAGGAGTGTAGTAAACTCTCACGTTTCACCAGTTACGTTTACGTCCCATGGAATAGGTGGTGAGCCATACACCGGGCACAGAGCTAGACTCCGAGTCACTACTAGAAATTCTAAATTAGAAAAGTCCAATTGTACACGACCCAGGATTTGAACCCAGGAACACCCGATCGGCAGTCGTGCTTGCAAGCGCTCGACCAACGAGGAGACCATTATCGACAAAGCTATAATATAGTATACTTATAATAAAATACTTAAACATTAGTTTCTTCTACTGCCATGATTTCTTTCACATAAATCATTGATGCCTAAATTATTTTCAGCCGCTACATGAAATTCACCTCATTTTTCCAACTAAATCTGACAATATAATAACTTATGTGCCAATGTAATAAAGGGGTAATGACATAAAGAAACAGAAATGAAAATTCTCTAACATTACATGAAGTATTTCACGTTTAAAGCACGACTTAGAACTCGTAAATGATGTAACTAAGTTTACAGCGAAAACGGGCAACAAACTAAGTAATTCATGAGTCAAGTGCAATAAATGGAACCTTTGCACGACGGTAGCGTTTTGAAAGGATTCGTCGTGTGCAACGCGGCGAGAAACAGTTGGTCCTTGTTTGTTTTTTCTGAAAATAATTTTCAATACATATGTACATATCAAATGATCATTTGACTGGTCCGTTATAGCTTTAGTGATTAGCAGCCCTGAACAGCCCTGTTGAGGGTTGTGGGTTCGAACCCGAGCCTGGACCAAAATTTGTGTAAAGAGCAGGAACCAATGATATAGCTAAGCATAACATTGTTAATGTAATGTTATCCGCTGTTTGATCATTATTGTAAATTTTCTGCCCAAATTGTGATCAAACGACTGCGCCTGAGCGTCCAAAGAATCAAGATACACCGTATTACATAATATACTATTATTACATAATATACTATTATTATTTTACGATCGCACAGACCTCTAGAAGGCACAGTTTTGGGCGTGACGACGGTGCCGTTGAGCTTGCTAGTCAGTTTGCTCACGGAGTTGTACTCGAGCGGCTCGCACTTGGTGGGCAGGGGGGGAGGCTTCTCCGGCTTGTCTATGTCCGGTATCAGCGTGTCCGTTTCCATTCGCCACACGTCGGCCGCGTCGTCGGGCGATGGCGATCTGCTGTGTGCGCTGTGAATAGTAAATTAAATAAATAAGTACTCTGTATTATGTAGTTAATTGTGTGTTCATCATCATCATCATCATCATCATCAGCCTATTCCGGTCCTCTGCTGGACGTAGGCCTCTCCAATAGCACTTAATTATTAATAACTGTGTGTCATTCCAATTTAATTAGTATTATAATTGCAGGTCCACCACCTATTCCTTAGTGGGATTTTTACCTTGTGAATCTTAGGAATGTACTACAATCTTTTGCCTACCCGTTCGGACAAATACAAGCATGATGATAAATGATTATTAATTAGAATAAGACGCCAATTTTCTACACGTAACTTTCCCACTGAAAATTTCTGTATGACGTTTTTATTTACCGTTGCAGAGAGTGACATTTAATTCTTTGATCGCGTATCAGGATTCCAATTGCTAACCCCCGGAATGAAAAGAAGAAAATCTAAGCCATGGGGCTATCTATTTGAAAATAATCTTAAGCTGAAAAGTATGAAAGGTCATAATGAAATACTATACTCACTCCTCAGGTTCCACAACACTACACTCCACCTTGCTGGTGGACTTCATCTTAGCAGCTTTGGATTTGGTCCTAATCTTCTTCTTGACAGTCTTGACGATTTTCTTGGGAGCGGGCACCGCCGTCACAGAGCTGACTGGCAGCGCGGGGCTGACCGCTGGCCGCGTCGGCGTGGGAGTGTCTTGTCGAGGCTGGAACAAATTTATTACTACACATGAAGCATCAGCTTTGGACAACCCTTCGCAGAGTTATCGTGAGAGTAATGATGTAGTACATCGCCTTTAATTTTTATCCTTCTTTAGTATGAAGCTTCCGAAGCTACCCTGCGAGTTTTGGATAAACCCTTATGAATGTAATTGTACTAGGATACTACGCCCTTCATTACGTAAAACATGAGTCGGATTTATCGGAATTTCTAAAAATTTTTATGGGGACGTGGATTATGTAGTGAAAAATAACATAAACATTGATTCACCATTGGTTATCACTTTCATTCTTATCTATGATCTAATATTCATTCTCGAACCTATATAATTTTTTATACAATCCAACGATATCATCCAAGATTTTCTGGTTGTCTCCTACGTTTTCTGGCATGGGCGCTATTTTAATGCCCTGTGATATATTCATTTGTATTTTTATCTATTCTTGCTATACCCACACACACAAAACTTTACATTCGAATTTTGTTGCACGTTGTCCTTTTCATTAGGCATATATTTATTTCACATCTCGGATGCACAAGAATCGATCAGGTTTTACAAAAGTTGATTCTGGATTTAGAGGCATTCTCGTGACCTATCTCCGCATCCTATATCCCAAGTCCTACATCTTACTAAGGCGCCATTTGGCCCTTGTACTAATGATCCTAACCCCTAAGTAACCCTCCTTATTTTCAGGAAAGACTGCTGTCCAACAGCGAAAATATAAAAAGGATTGATGATGAAGACGATGACGATGACGATGACGATGATGATGAATATGATAATGATGATGATGAATATGATAATTATGACAATGATAATAACGATGATGATGATGTTGGCGATAATGATGCCGACGACATATGAGCGGAACATTGTGATTATTTTTAAACAACAAAAACAAAAGAACGCCCTACGACATATGACATGACCGAAATATTCTACCTATATGTCCGATTTGTTTACAGTGTTGAGACAACAGTGTTTGGACAACGTGTCCGAGTGGATCGGTACCAAGAGTGTCAAGATCACTTGTCAATATGATATTTTGCACCGCATACGCAACCAACACTGCTAGCCAACGACTGCCAATACTGTACATGCCAGTGATTCGGATTGTTTATAGTTTTTTGTGTCCAACATCGTCATGTTAACGATACGGGAATTTTTAATTATTTCTTCTTAAAAGAAAGAAAAACCTACCGTAAGTTATTTCTCCACCCAATTCAAATAAATATTAGTCAATATATTCAAACAAATACGAGTACATTAATTCTGTGTTCATCATGTCTCTTTGTATCCGATGTTGTCCTGTCACGGGTCCAACATAGTTTTTAACCGACGTCAAAAAGGAAGGAGTTCTCAGATCTTAGTGTTAGAAGGAAGAAATAAGAGATAATCTTTCGAAGGTTACGATACGAATTAGTAGGTATACCCACATCGCAGTATGTTTACGATTAAAATATCATTGTGGCTATAAAAGTAGTCGTTCTCTAAAATTTGAAAAAAATTGTGATTAACCTTTCTCATTCTAAAAAGGAATCCGTGTCCAGCAATAAGACTATATAAGGTTTGATGCTGATGTCGTGTACAGCTTTCACATTAAACAATTAGGGGTGCTTTATAACAGAAACTGCTATGACATTTATATACAATTTCTAAATTAGTACAATATGTAAGCTTCTGATATAGATAATGATGAACATTTTTTTTAAATCCTGAAATATATTTAACTATTCGTTCGCCAATGAGTTAAATTACTAATCGTTTATAAATATGCGGACCTCAACGACTTAACCAGCAACCTCTACACAATACAGAGTGTACCTTAAATTGTTTAGTTTTCAAGATTAAGATATGATCTATTACATTTATCTCACTGGACAATGTACATGTGATGATACGTAGATAAAAAGCTAAATGAAGGTTTGTTTGTGGAAACTTTACCACAGAATGGGTTGTTATAATTGCATTACTAATAAGTAACGAGAAAATAAACAGTTTACTTAAATAGTTACGGCTTATGTATTACGAGTGGAAGTGGGACGAGCTAATTTACATCTTGACATATTCTTACTTAATGGTATTAATAAGTTACATAATATAATTATGACCAGTCTGTTATTTTGGATTTTGGATTGCCTGAGGGTTCGATTCCCGTGATCAGATAACCTCGTGCTTCTTTTTTATATTTGGTTATAGGAGGCTTGAGTGGAAAGACTCGAGGCGCGCCAGCCTGGGTAAAGGCTGTTTAAAAGTACGTAATGAACAAGAATGTTTGTACTGTTGTATTTATATCCAAAAACATGTTTATGTACGTTTATAAGCACCTTTTCATAATACAATTCCTGCCTAATTTAAATTGAGATATTTGCATATGCCTACTTGTAATTATAACTTTGAGGAATTTTAAGGCAGAATAATACCGGCATTTTGTTTACAATACAATTAGTAATGCCATAGACGGTGTTAAGCTAAACATGTTAAATTACTACGCAAAAGCCATTTACCGGAATTTAACGGGTACATAAGGAAAAATAATATACATGTAATAATAACAAACACCTAATAGCTAAATCATTTCGCACAGGTGCGAGTGTAAATTCAATATTCACATTCTAGAAATGACTCAAAACACATAATTCGGGAAGGTGATTTTAAGCATGATCTGTACTTTAATTTTAGACAGGTAATAGGGAGTAAATAGAATAAACACAAATACAATAAAGTATCGGTATAGGAGTTGCGATGAACGACAGATTTCACAATTGCCGATTAAAATGAAATAATGTCACGACACAAAACATACCTGCGGGGTGACAGAAATGACAGGTTAACACTAATAACGCCGGGAACGAGGTTACGCACGAGAATAGACATAAGAAACTCGAGAATCCTGTAATTCCGCCGGCGGACCGCAATTCCGAATTGCTGACGCTTGGCACGCATTACTGGAAGTGCTTCTTTAAAAAAAAATCACATTTTTTTTTTTTGTTTTTTTTTAATCGATTGTTTTTAAAGTCCTCGAGACGTCGACGGTGCGGATTGTTTTGTAACGAGCCAGCGCGAAGCGTGTCAAGGATACGCGCGGGTCACCGATAACTGGTACACTCATTTAGTTGGGAATTCTCACACGCGATATTTTGTGAAAAAGAGAAAGAGAGAAAGTCGCGTGTGGCGCACGCTCCACAATAGATTACCAATTGAACCTTTACCGTACTAAGAGTATTAATGCATCGTATTGACATTTCGTAGATCTGGCATTACGCCCGGTCTTGTGAATTGATGCCACAATAAAATTGTTAAGCCCCTATCCCACTGTGAGCTGACAGATATGTCGCGTTTTTTTTCTTTCTTAATGTTGAATTAACACTAGTGTATACTTTTCACACGTAATCTAACGACAATAATGGGGACTCTACAAAAGTAATGACCACCTAATGTAATATATATTTCAATTATAAAACGATAAGTTTGGGTTTTTTTTTAATGTAGAAACGGCATCTGCTGTCGCTCCTACCCGTTAAGAGATTATGAAGTGGAGTGGAGTTGGAGAGTTAAAAAATTAGGAAACTTAGAAACCAAGCTAGATTCGATAGTTGGGAAGAATAGGCGATTTTTGCTTTGAGAATACAAAAATACGAATGTGAATGTGTAAAAAACGGCAGACATAACAAAGTGCGATATATCTAACGGCACCAGCGAGGTTTCAAGTCAACTTAAAGAAAAGCAAAACAACCTAAACCAGCCCTAAATTCAATAAAATGCTAACCTAAACCCTATGAATCTTTTCTTCTTTGTCAAAAATATTTATTAAATTTGCCATCCTATTGTTAGTTTAATTATAGTTTTGTCGCTTTACGCTCTGTGTATATAGATATTAGTAACATTTTACCCAGACCCATTATTCATTATTATTACTATCATTTTAACCACAACCCTTTATTTTACATAGAGTATCCTTTGACAAATAAAATTACCCTAGAAAAATAATTAAAACCATAAAACCCGAACCAAAACCTGAAACGATGGATTACTTAAAGCCATTTCATGAACCGCATTGCAGAGACTGCGAAATGAACACAACACGAGCGGTCGCATCGCGTGCAGTGGTTGCAAGCCCTGTGGAGGCGGAATTGTGCAGACAATAAGACCAGCACGCGCGAGATGGAGCCAGTAAACCTAGGAAACTTTCTGGACGCACCAACTGACCGAATCATCATCATATAAACACTACAGCATAAATAGAACTCCTTCAATAAGGTTTATAAAAAGAAGCCCCGATCAAATTAAAGGGTACAGAATCCTCGCGACAAAAGAAAATATGTGTTGTTACGCATGGAGTATATTTTGAAAAATGAGAAACAAAATGCTTGTTAAGTTTATAGAGAATTCTAACACCTTCAAATCGATTGTAGACTCGAATCAAAATACATTGAGATTTTTCTATTTATTACCAATTATAATATTTATTTGAATTTTTGTATACAATGTCTCCTTGCATGTTATGGATTTTGGAGTGTCAACTTTGACCTCACTCATCGTGAACTTGATAGCCGCTCAAACACAATTTCTGAATACATTACTTTGTAGGGAACAGGGACTCGCCCGAAGAGGTCCCTAAGTTGTTTTTTTGGAATTTACATTAAAAACACATTATTTAGACGTTGCAAAACGAGGTTAACGATTGTGATATCTTGAAAAAACATCGATCAATATTTCAGACATTCAAAGAACAGATGACTACTATACACGTTATTTTATTTTTTCTATTCGATAATTACAGGATAAATGATCCGCCGATATTAGCCGTTAAGCCAATTACTACAATATAGTACCTGCATACACGAGACAGTAGCGCCAACATACAAACACGTAATATACACACATACAACAATATGTAACTCACACTCCGACATAACTTCAGTAACACTTTCTTTAGGGACGGCATTCCGAGATCACCACGTGGGCTGGTGCTATTTTAATATCGAACTCCTCAGTGTGGAATTATTCATGTTCATCTCTTGCACAACATTGGAACTGTTAATCATGCCACTATAAAAACACCTGTCGTCACTGTACGCGGCTGAAATCGAAAATATTCTCCCGTCTCGCGAAAAAATAATTCCAACACAATTCCCGCGAGTTTCAAAGACGCGCCACTACGATTATGTAAACAATTTACATCGAGCACGCCGTAAAACAATTTATAACGCCGTTTTTTTCCATTGCGCGTACGGTTATAGTCCCTCCTGCGCGGTGATAAGATCAAGAGTAGCGGGTCAGAGCGGGCGCGCGCCTCCGTGCACTATGTTGCGGACCGTATTAGGCGCCGTACTAGGTGGTGACGAGGAAACCAAGAAACACGAAAAATTACCCAAATACCTTCGCGATAAGGTCCAATTTCAAATAATACGGCATCGCTAATTGTATGAAAATCACTTTTGAAAATTTCTCAATTTATTACGCTCCTATGAAACTTTTCACGACTAGTCGCGACAGCCTGAAAAACAGTTGTGTTGGTAATATCGTGCGTGATTTAACTTATACTTAGTATCGCGTGCTACACAATATATATCAAGAGAATTAGTTACAGTTGCTCATAGTACACTGATAAAGAAAACTATTCTGTTGACACTAGGTGATGTTTTTACAATAGTATCGCAACACAAGTGCCTAATACTCGAGCCCCTTGAATTTAATATAACATTCAATCAACGAGGAGAAACATCGATAAATATTTTTAATCTTATAGAAGATATTATAAAATTTAATCTCTGGTATGATTGTTGTTATAACAATGCGTATTAGCGTAATTAGCTCATATCTGTAAATTTTCATTGTATTGGTTACCTACGTAGCAAAATAGTTCAATTTTGATACAAGTCCATGGTGCCAATTGCTAATTAATTATAGAGGTATGTCAAACCGTAGGTAGTCTCATCTAGAATTAGACATCCTTAAAAATTATTGATTTTCTTTTTTGTCATAGGTAACGGTGTAGAATGGCATATATTTTGCCTAAAGTCACTTATTCCGCCAATCCGGCAATTGCAGAGTTGGCAATCTGTAGTAAGTTAGAGAGGATTAGACCTGAAGTACTTAGCAATGGGTTGTAAAAATAATTGCAGCCAATCCTGGATACAGTTACAGAGTTATACGAATAACAAATACAAATTTAAATAAACAACGCATTCCATTCATTATTGTTATTAATATTACAAACATATAAAATAACAAAGAGTAATCCCAGTAACACTTATATGCAACACTGTCCTGAAGTTGTAATTGCTATACCTTCGTTTCTAACGATACTTAGTCTGCTCAAATCTTCAGAATGTGTATATCAAATAAATTAGCATAATAAATCTCGAAATATAACAGATCACGTAGGCAGTACCCATTGGATAGACCAGAGCAGCGTTTAACATGGGTAATGACATCTTCTTGGAGACTGAAGGCTTTCCTGGGAACGGCAGAAAGAATCGCAGAAAATGAGGCGACAAATAGTTGAAGGAGGATATTGAAAATTTGTGAAAAGGTAAATGATGTCTTTAATTCCCAAAGTTGGTAGTGGATAAGATTGAGAAGCTATGGACTACAGTAACAATTATATGTAGTGATGGTAGGTAGATTAGTAGCTATAAAAATAGCTTGTTTGTACGTTAGAACGAAGAAAAGTATAATGATCGCTTTGTTTGTCTCCTAGGCGCATATTGATAACGATCGATACTCG
>DWFV01001110.1:0-11919 GCA_018246775.1 Parelbella machaon machaon
TACGCAAAGTGGCTGGCAGTGGTTGGATGCGAAGAGCTGAAGATCGAGCTCAGTGGCGTGCCATTGGAGAGGCCTATATTCAGCAATGGACGGGAGTAGGCTGATAATTATGATTATGATGATTTTTTGGGTCGGTTTATTCATCGCGACTCTAACATGATCTTTGATAAATAAAATAAGGATAATCGTCGGTACCTTTGCCATACCAATAGCATTGCGGTAATTCCGAAGCCAAGATAATAATGATTTGTAAATCTGTGACATGACAATATTTGTCGTGACGAAAAATGATTTGTAAATCTGTGACATGACAATATTTGTCGTGACGAAAAACTCAATATTGTACTATTATTGTGCTCACGGCTCAGATGATTCATTAGAAAGTGAAAAACAATTGTTTAAGACATTCACTACAGTGCTTTCATAATATTTTCAACTCGATCAATGTCATCAAAATACTTACTAATCCCGAGCTGGTGGTTGATATTATGGACTCGATGACTTTCAATTTCCAATGGGCTACATAAAGTTCATGATAGATTTTTCTTGTATGTGAAAAAATTATAAATCTGTAAAATACGTAATACAATAAACAGAATTCATTACATCTTTAATGACACAGATAAAAATATAGCATTTAAACGCTTTCGTTTATGAATCTATGAGAAGCACATAAAGTCTGAAAGTTTAGAAATATTTGCCACTCAGTACTATCTGTTTATCCCCTAAAGGATATGATGATATAGTAATAACAAATCATTAACAGATTAATTAATGTATTATGCATTGGCTTAATTCAGATATAGGTATATTTTGGGATATATTGACTAGTTTCGGACCAATCACAGATCCTTCCCCATACGCTCCGCCGGCATGTAGTAATTGTTCTTAATGGATCGATTGACAGATAAGTTCGCAAGACAGATTTTACCAACTTTGTTGATACAAGGAAATTTCCAACTATTCCTAGTACTTTACTTGCCACTTTAGAATATCCATCATACGTAAAGTTTTAATGGACCTGTGAGAACAGATAAGATCGTGCAAATTTGACTGTCACATGGAAACATTGGCATTTTCGCGAATTCGGACAGGCGGTCTCTGGAGAGTTTACACGAAGTAAGATTGTATGTTAAGACCATATTGATGATGTAACTTTTGTTTTTAGTTCCTTTGTCGCTCGTTTCTTTTACTAGGTGAAAACATAGAAGCCAAGAGTCACGACGACGTCACAATGCTCTTCAGCGACATCGTAGGCTTCACTTCTATCTGTGCGACCGCCACGCCCATGATGGTCATAAAGATGCTCGAGGACCTATACAGCGTGTTCGACGTGTTCTGCGGCGAGCTGGACGTCTATAAGGTATATTCTGACCGATTGCATTTGACGGTAAGTCATTTAAAAAATAAGGGATGAATATTGATTGATTTTGGAATATTGTTTTCAAATTTAGGAACTTTTCCCATCACATAAATTTCAAATAATTTCAATTAAAACAATTGCTATAAAAATTCAATTAAACGTACTAGGTTCAATATAAGGAACATAAAACTCTCAACACTTTAACATACGATAGGAAATAGCAAAGTGAGTTAAAGAGAAAGAGGCTAAGAAATAGACAAAAATCATGTGAAAGTATTAATGGTGAATTTTTAACAGGTGGAAACTATAGGCGATGCGTATTGCGTAGCGAGCGGGCTACATCGCAAGATCGATACGCACGCGCCCCAAATCGCCTGGATGGCTCTGCGGATGGTTGAGACTTGTGCGCAGCACCTTACACACGAGGGCAATCCCATAAAGGTATAACTATTATTTTACCTTTTATTATTATCATTGTTAAACTGGAAGTTGTTGAACGTATGCAAAATCGTAAATTAATAAATATAAGATCTTATAAACTATCTTCTAAAAAAATATTTTTAGTAACATTAATTAGTATTATACTTAATAGGATTTATTCTTTATCCGGCTAACTTAATAAATTTTCCACTTAAGCAGATATCATCCGATTCTCATAAATTTATTTTATGCTTTACAGTATGCAAATGAAGATAGGTTGCACGTTATTACCGCTACAATGCAAATTTATGTTACATTACAACCTAGCAATTCCGAAATAAATTTAGCTTGATATACATACATTCAACTCACATAAATATTCGCTGTATAAATTTCTAGAAACATTTAAAAACCTTCTGTTTCCAAATTGCTCTAGCGTTTTTGTATATTTATGTGTCGTTAAATAATATTATATGACAATTGATGGTTATGAAAACAGATGCGTATAGGCCTCCACACCGGCACAGTGCTAGCTGGAGTCGTGGGCAAGACCATGCTGAAATATTGCCTCTTCGGCCACAACGTCACGCTCGCCAATAAATTTGAATCTGGATCCGAACCGCTGAAGATAAACGTCAGTCCCACGACATACGAGTAAGTTATTTCTAACTCTATTCCCTCTGTGTTTAAGTATATATTGCGGTGTAGCATATAGCTTCCACTATGCAGGTTGTCGACTATACGTGCTATTGAATTGAATAGATGGATACAGTCGAACATAAGATGGATACGATACGACATGAGATGGATACACGTGAAAATCGAACACGATCTAACAATTTATATTAGCGGGATAAATAGCAAATATTATTATTTCTAAGATCTTATGTCTTCTTTTAAATGAGGATTTTGTTGTAATATATAGATTAAATGTTACCGCATAAAAGATATTTTGCTTACAATGTTAAATATTTTTCGTTGGTCAATACAAAAGTCGATTAATCGATTAATCAAATATCGATGAATCGATTTTTACAACTGTATAATATATCGTATGCGTAATAGTACGAGTTAATATATCAAAAGTATGTTTAAATAAATCTGTTATATAGTGTCTTCAAATGATAGGCCTTAAGTGAATGCTTACATGTGTGCGTGTACAACATATGTATGTACATGTGTGTGAGTTGATAGACGTGTAGTTAACGTTTAAATGCCCATTAAGAGAAGAATCACGTCATATATAATATTTTTACATTGCAACACGATCATATTTTATAAATGTCGCAATAAAGTGGTAAATATCGTTAGCCTCGGCAGTTAGGCATTATCCTGCAGTGTAATCCTTTCGGTTATCGGTTTTTGGATTTAAATTAATGTATACCATTACCCATGATAATAAGTAACCTCCATTATGTGGTTATCCCACTTACATTTTAGTGTATTATACATTTGTTTGGAAAATGTATGGCAAAAGCGAAGGCTTTACAAGTATTTAATGTATTTATTCACTTTAATAGATTCATGTTGTTCTTCTCGAAAATGTTAGTATAAATATATTATATAATAAATTTTTTGTAGTGAATTATCAGCTCGTACTAGGTTTTATATAATAATTTAAATAATGACGTTAACACTAGCTCAACTGTGTTATTAGTTCATAAAACTCAAAATAATACGTTTTGATAATAAAAAAATCGTTACTATATTACCTATGGCATAAGGTATAACTTTGGTAATATCTATTAATTCTTTAGAATCGTTGACTTTCGAGAAATTTAACAAATGTTACGATTTTTACCTTTTTATAGTATTTTCTTTATAACAAAAAAATATTCTAGATACCTCACTCTGTGAGATAGAGGATTGTCCGACCGTTGTTGTTTATTAATAAAGAGAAGCATGTTAATTAACACATAAAATAGTAAACCTGACTACTCCGTCACCTTGCACGCTCGTTTCCAACGCGCACGGCTGAACTGGGTAATGGACATTCTTCTGAGATATTCTCAGAGCGCTATAACACTTGGTTACGTAAGGAAAGAGGAAATAGAGTACGTCTTCAGACAAGCGTTCACGAGTTTCCTGGTCCTATAAATATTGATAGGCTACGGTAACCTTTTAAATTCTCGTGTCTATTTTTTAGAATTCATAAACGAAAATTGCTTCGTAATATCTTTTTAAAATTACACAATGTAAAATTGAAAGGTGCGAACACGGAGTAAGGGCTTTTTATTTTTAAAAAGGCGAAAAGAATTGAATTTTATTTTGTTAACAAGATATCTTTGTAGGTGGCTAATCAAATTTCCGGGATTCGATATGGAGCCGAGAGACCGTTCCTGCCTTCCGAACTCGTTCCCTAAGGATATCCCGGGGACATGCTACTTCCTTCACAAGTACACGCATCCTGGGACCGATCCGGACGCAACTCAGGTGAGATACTTAGAAGACGTTAAATCATATAGAGAGGCTGTGAACGGAGGTGAAGGTCCTCGAACGAAGGTGAAAGAGAGTCCTCTTCTCTCATTGGAGTTTTGGTATTTTTTTTTTAATAAAGATAGCTAGTTGTTTCTGAATAATATGCTGTAAAAATTATGCTGTGATACTTTACTTGAATGGTGATGAAAATTAATCAAGTGCTTAAGTAGAATTTAGATTGCTTCATATACGTAGTTGGTGTTTGTCGTTTTCAAAAGATTCTTATCGGTTTTAGTCAAAGCAAAGTTTTCAAAAAAATTCTTTCGAGAAAATGAGTCACCAATACATGTTTGTGTTTTGTCGCCCAGGTAAAACATATAGAAGATGCACTGAAAGACTACAATATTGGCGTAGCAAGACCAGAAAACGCTAGTGAAGAACCAACTTAGTTATAAGAAGTGTGTTTCATAGCTTGAATTATCTTCGCGACCATTCCTCTATTTAGGAGCAGAGAAAAAACAATTTGTTTCGTTAGCAATGTAAATATGTGCTTAGTTAGTTTTTTCAATCGTTTAAGCTGTTAGTGAAAAAAATGTTATTTTAAGTGAGACTTCTTTCAATCAACAAAATGTCATTTTGTTTGAATCATAAATGTGGATACATATTTTGTCTTCTTCACGTTCTGATCTGCTTATGCCAACTGGATCGTATAAAATCGAGCATCTTGTTCCATCTTTATTATGCATGGGTTCTAAGATGGTAGCATATCGGCTTTACATGTGGTCGAATTCGATTATCTGTAGATAAAAATAGTTATACGAACAGAGGCACTGACGGGTGAACAACCCTAGGTTGTCTCACCTATCCCCCATAAAATCTGGAATTAACTTGGCACAGCCTTGAAAATATATCTACATACATGTATATGTGCACATTGTTAAAATAAGATTGGATCGAAAGCGGGTTAGTCGGATAATTTGCACTGTTTCTATATTCGCACAGATAGTAGTATAAAAATGTTCTTAAAAACAAGTAAAATGTAAATTTAATGTTTTAAATGAGATATTTCAGGCATCGTAGATTTTCTTTACCCTCATAGAAGCTTGTTGTAACTGTGTTTGTATTAACGTTACATAAGGTAGAGTTGTTTTGTTATGATAGAGTCGTATTACCTTACTAAGAATATTATTATTAAAAAACGGTATAAGAATGTTACTTTTTTAAATGTACTTCGTCTAAGAACGACAATTTCAAATATTTATTTTCTGAATTTCTAAACATTGTAGAACGAAAATGTTTAGTTTTAATTATGTTAAGTGCTAAGGAGTTTGCTCACGTTTTATAGACAGCTGCTTAAGTATTCACTGTGAACTGTCTCGGCTATTCATCATGACCTCTAGATGCACTAGACTCCATGTCTCAACGATACAAATCTCTAGCGAATCAGTAAGACAATGACTGGCGCTCGTCAAGTTTAATTGAATTTTACCATAGCAAAGGTGGTGCTAATAGATTTAATAGTTAATCATAGTAGTCCTTGATGCCAGTTCGTATAAAATAAATACTATAACGACTTTTAACTCATCAATCAAAAGCATATAAGCTAATTTTTTTTGGTAAATGACCTTTTGAATATACTTTCCACCTTAGTTCTTTTTCTTTTTTTAGATTAGACAAATACTAGGGGCGTAGCGTTATGAACAATACTCGTATAATTTCTACCATTAGCTATTATTGACTATGAATCTTGATATTTGACTATGAAATTGATATTTTATATATATACCTAAAAGGAATAAAAAAAATGTAGAACCCAAACAGAAACATTTTCTTTAGCAATTATATTGTTAGCATATATGACTTTTAATAATAATTTTAAATTCTTCCTGGAAATTTTTCAACCTCGACGTAAATAGAACAGACAAGTTCAAAGATTGTAATATCAACAATTTAGAAATAAAAAAAAGACAATTGAAATAGGAATACAATTATGGTTTTTATTATTTAGAAATTTGCCATATACTCGTAGTTTAAAATAATACAGTAAACAGACATACTTATTTTTAAAATTTATAAATTGTAGCGCAAATTTGAATTTTCATTGCATAGCAAAGGGAGCTGCCATATGAATCGTGTAGAATTCAACAGGAATACGAATTTCGAATACCATTGAGCTCTATCGGAACGTAAATAAACGTGCGATTCTAGTTTCTCCAGCAAGCTTCCAAGCAATTTTGAATGCTAAGTGCCATCCGTTTGTACCCCTTTGTTGATACATTGGTAATTCTTCGAATAAATTAAAATTTTACACTAGTGAATTTTCATTTTAAGAACTAGTGAATTATTGGCACCATTGGTTTAAAAAATACACTGTCGACACACACTCGATGTAGAATGATAAGCTTTATTATAAATATATTTTTTAATTGTTAATTAGAAAAAAATTCTTCATACTTTGAAAGTGGTGTTTGTTTAATTAGGGGAAAAAATAAGAATAATATACAAGAATGTGCAAATGTTTACAAAAATGGATAACTGTATAAAAACTTTTTTTTGCCTATATAAATAAACCAAAATTTCAAAATATAAAATCGAAACGATTTTTTCAGATTTTCGTAAAGACATTTTATAACTGAGCCGTGTCAGATACTTTAGTGGATATTGAATGTCGTGTATGATAGTTTTCTATATCTCTGTATGTAATGTACCAATGTAATAATGTCCTAAAGCTGTAATATTAGTAATCTATTTAAAGCTTTACACTTCGTTTAAGATGATGTACATATAATTCGAATCTGGGATAATTACGACTTATCTAGGATAATGAATGTAACGCAACGCATAGGTAATATTTGCATAATCGTAAGACATTTTCGAATTTTAGCTTTACACCACAATCACACTGGGGCTTTTATTGTGCCATACAATTCAGGTACAAGGGCGATTAATTAAATAGTCAGTAGGCGCACAGTTCCGAGATAACCACAGAAGAGGGTGCTAGAAAATTTTAAATAAATAATCTTTTGAATATATAAAATCACGATTGTCATTCAGGCCACTAAGAGCCTTAGTGCGAACATGGCATTATATAGGCAGTAGAGTTATATAATTACTTACTATATAGTATTTAAGTGTTTTTTTTTCAACATTACCTCATCAAATTTTAATTTTAATTTCTTTTGGATTTAAAAACTGTTCAGAGATACAGTTTAGTGAGTGATATTTTGCAGTCAAAAATGTCACATTTATCCGATGAGACGTAATTTATATGAGATGTTAACTTGTATGTGTTGTTTTTTGTTGTTATTTTATTAATAATTATTAATATATTTTTGTGTTTATATTGTTACGATTATGTTTTCTGTCATATTGAAATATAATAAAAAAAAAACTATTTTTGTTAATTGTTACTGTCACATGTACTTATTACTACTCTATTTCTTCATTTAATTACTGAAAATGAGAAACTTACATTACTGAATTTTGCATATTTTCATTGTGATATTGAATAATTTTAATTTTAAGCAACAATTTATGTTATAATTTTATTTATTACACGTAATAATAATAGACATTATTAATTTAAAAATTATTATTTGTAATTAAGTCGTAATTTTATAATTATTTCTAGTCATTTCACTGAATGTATCAACACTCAGAATTCTACGGTTCACCATTATAATCTTCGAAAATTTCAATACATTTATAATAAATATATTAAGCATTAAGTTACGAAGAGTGTAAATATATTCGTATAAAATCTAAAAGCGTATGTTCTAAAGTAGTTAGTGAGCTTTCAACAGCCATCTATTTATATATATAAGAGTCACATAACATTAACGTTTTGTAGAATAAAATAAAACTTTATTATCATTATATAATTAGAACAGGTCCCTTTCGAGTTAGACAGGCGATACCAATTAGTTATGGGCACGCTACTGGAGAGGCCTAGTCCAGCAATGGATGGAAATAGGCTGTTAATGATGATGATGAAGTGGTAGCAATTGAGAAATATCCTCATCTTTGCAACCTGAAATGCCTCTCCTACTATCATTACTCTCCATACAAATAAAGTGATTATATATTGTTTGTGTAATATCTTGCTTTTTATAATTAATCAACTTCTATTCCTTCTTTATAATGTTTACCATACAATTTTTAATTAACTTTGCTTTTATTTTCATAACCGTTGTCATGTATGTATATATATTCTTATATATGTATGTATACTAAATGATTTTTGTTCTGTACAATAATAGTAATATAAATAGCACTACATTTTGAAAAATTCAAATTTTACAAATTTACATTTAAAAAATGTTCCAAAGTTTTTTTTTTTTAAATCTCATTGTATGTAAAATTGTTCAATAAATGTAGATATCAGAGTCTTTGTTAATTATTGTCGAAATGAAGAATGTAACTATACCTACACATTCCACACGGTCACAGCTCGAGGACATTTTCTTAAGATTCTTGTTAACTAAGATCGTAATGACAATTTCAAAGTTAGATTAATTTTTATTCGTCTTTATGCCAAACATTATATGTGTAAAAATATCTTCATCATTATCATCAACCTTATCATCGTTCCTTTGTTTCGCTCGATTCTTTCACAAAATAGGAAGAGTCGAATATTATACTGGTTAAAAATACAGTAACCTAGATAAACTTATTTCTGTAGTTGGATATTTCGATTTTTTCTTTTTGGATGTCGTGTAGTGAACGACATATAAAATTTATTAGCGCTTAAGTTACATATCGGATATAAAAACATCGTTTAGAACATTCTAGTCACTTTAGAATACACAGTAGAAATCTACAATGTATATAAACGTACCTATCTTATTAGACAATAAATATATTCGAAAAATTTGAAATTTAAATCATCTTATTTACATATACATACTATATTGTATTCTAAAAAAGGAAAAAAGTATATCTATAACTGTATTTTATAATATAACATAAAATATATTTAAATATACGCATACAAATATTTATCATATATTTACGTTAATATGTAGAGACGTAAAAATCTATTCAAAATTGAAATGTAAGCTTTTTAAATGTACGTGTATTTATCGAGAGAATTGTATAGAGACGGTCGTATAAATGGATTAATGACAAGAATTCGCTTCACAGCGTAGAATACACGGGTATGACGTCATTTTATTTATCGATGTAACTAAAAATCATCATAATTTCTATAAGTGTATAGTCCTCTTTATTTAATTTTCTTGTAACATTTGTGTATTAGAAACTGCAAATTTTTATTGAAATAGTTATTCAATAATTAACTAAATATATTTATGATTGTAACTAGCATTTAATTTTATGAATGATTAATGAGTAGACTTAATAAATTAGTTATTTATTCTAGACGTAGACAATTGTATTACAGGTTTTAGGAGAAGGTACGAAAAAAAATGATTGCAACGCCATATAATGTGAAACACGCTTTACAATATTAATCAAAGTCTACATGTAATCGCATAAAACACGCCTTTATATCGAGAAATATTGTAAGCTCTTTAAATTTTAGAAAAAAATTTAATCACTTTATAAAATATGCTGTAAGCTATATCACGCGTTTTGAGTAATATTGTCATATGGTTTTACTTTAATACTATTAGAGTCTTGCCCTAAGAAACTGTAACTGTGAATGCACTGTTAGTGAAAATCTATGAAATAAAATGTTTCTTTCGTATATGTGATTTTTATTGAAATATTCCAGTTTGATTTTCATTTCATTCTTTCCTCTAATTTTATTATTCCTGTTTAATAATAAGCTTTTAATAACTCGTTTAGTTTCCCAGTTTTTTTGTGATTAATAATTCCACTATAACCATAAAGTAGAGATAATAAAATAATAAAAATTATTCAATCATTAACTTTAGATACCTTTAACCTGTTTAATAATCCATTTCAATCAGTCATCAGATGGTATTTACCACAAAACACTAAACCTATCCACAGTTTCCATCCATTACATCCACAACATCCATAGTGTCTCTAGGGATAACACTGAATTAAAAAGTTTTGCTCTATGTAGTAGAGCTATTAGAAGTTGTTCAAGCTCTTTATACAATCTTGTAAAATAATAAACCTTAAACGAAAACAATTCGGTACACACACAGTATTACTCACTATAGAAGCAAGGAAAAACATGAAGAATCCCGCAAGCTTCATACATTTATACGTCTTCTCTGATTCTCTAAGGCGTGTAGAGTCTGCGAAAACGTACTTGGTACGCGCGTTAGAGCATAACCTTTGTATTATTTAATTATCAAAATTTATATATAAATTAAATAAAGTGAAGCCGTATTTCGATAACCGATCCATTGCTGCAATATTTGCAAAAAACATTGGAATCAATTTATGACTACATGAGTGAATAAAAATTCCGTAGCCCCAATACGACCTGTTTTGTAAAACCAATAAAACAAAATAAATGGGTCAGACGCAACCTCGCCTCAGGCGGAAGGTCCCACAATCTTGTCTTTATTGTTGTTGGTCTAAAAACTATGTATGTAGGTGCAAATATCTTGGGGTCTTCAAATTGGAACAAGTCACAATGTTCCAATCTAACAACTTCTAATTTTGGAATGTTCCAGAAACATTTGATTAAGAGTATAATTGTTCCAAATAACAAAACATCCACATAAAAAACAAAAAAGTTCGAAAATGGATTAACGGAAAAATACTCAGACGTGTCTGTATTCATATTTGTGACTTTAGTTTTTTAAAAGTGTCTGTATTTGGCACGTTTGGAGAAAGTGGCAATGAAACGGAATATGGTTTTTGGCATCCAGTTATGCCAGCCAATTTGCAGATAACGTCAGCTCAACGAATATTTTCCAATTTATTTCAAGGTCTCCACCGAACAAATATTTGGCTCTTCCATATACCTGATCTGTTAGTAATATCACCCAATCAGAAGTAGATAGTTTTTAACTTGTAATATGTACATTTTAAATAATACCTGTCACTGAAAGAAGGTTTAGATCACATGGATAAAAGTGCTTTTCGTTGTCTACACTTGGTACAATCTAAGCAATAGTAAAGCGGACAGATCAAGATATAACTAAGTTATTAAACCATAACCAAAGCCTTTCGTGTAATAAATGAAGGAATGAAAAAATAATAATGAATAAGTAAATGAATAAACCATTTAGGGACAGAATAATGTTACCCCGTATAGTTTTCATGATATCATAATGGTAACCCAATTTAAAGGCTGTAAATTAAAAAAAATACTGCTCATGAAGTATGCTAACGTGCATTGGCATTGTATACTTAGATTTACATGATGTTTACTGCCGCCATTTCATTTATACCGAAGTTTTTTTTTTCTAAAGCAACATACAAAAATAGGAATCAGTAAATATTAGCGTCAAAGGAGTACATACAAGGAGAATCAACTTCAATTCATTTTCATGCCGGTGATTATTTGCTCCCGTTTTATTTACAATTACATTACAGGAGAACAATAAAATGTAACCCAATTTCTCTCATGTTTATAAGAACACACTTGATTAAATATTATTTGCTTTCGTTCAATAATATATTACGTTCCCTCTCTCGGTTTTCCTGCCAGAGAAGAGAGAGAGACTACAGCTAAAGACTATTACTTTGGCTATAGGTACCCTTATTGTTAAACTTCCTGAACCTTACAAAATATTATAGTGAAGTTTCAGAACTGCAGATTTCCAAGGCAT
>DWFV01001111.1:0-11918 GCA_018246775.1 Parelbella machaon machaon
CTCGCGCACGCTCTCCATCGCCACCGCCCTGCCGCCGCGCGCACACACACACATACACACGTACATCAGTATTACAAAGTTAGGCTCCTTGCATCACTTTCTAGCAAATAACGTAACTGAGCAACACTTTAATATGATAATAGATGAACCTCCATGGTTTTCAGAGACCACTTAATATTCTGTCTACATTTTGATTGTTTCAAAAGAGTTCAAAGGTGACCGTAATAATTACCACTTGTCGACGTTTCCAACTGCAGACCTTTCTCACCACACTTCACATTATAAAATGTTAACATTAACATAAAAATCTCATAACATAACTCATCTTTGCGCTAGATATTTTTCAGAAAATCGCTTATTTCCTCAATTTAACAATAACAATGTAACAATCATACTAAAATGAAGCGCTTAATGAAATAACTGAATCTATCAGTCCTGTCCAAAACTAGTAGCAGATGGTGACTTCTTAAGGCACAAGTTCAATTTATTGCTCGAAAAATTAAAGCATTTATTAAAAAATTGCTATTTCGAATATTGTAATAATAAAATAAAAAAATGTTATTATTTTATTATTAAAAAATTTCAATACTTACATGTATCCAAATTTAGTATGCATTGCGGCCCTATTCAGAGCAGCGTATCGAAAATTCTTGTTTTTATCATTGCAAGAAGAATAATTGCCGTAATTACTAAAGACAGTGCGATCGAAGCAATTGTAAAGCGAGTCTTGCGCTCCGTTAAATTCTTTCATACGTATGCAGTTTAGAAAACTGAGAAAATGCTGAAATACAGGTGAAATCCTTTTAATTTATTGTAGAAAGATAACCAAATGAAACTCACCTACAACATACCAATTTGTAGAAGAATCTTCCTTAGAACACTATACCTAAATCTTATTTATGAATACCATGAAGGCTTGGTTTGGCTTGTAGTTGTTGTAAATATATTGATATACATGGCCGGATTATTTTTTTATACTATTATGTGATTAATTTGTATCTATAAGCAAACTTATTGATTTTTGAAATTTTCTATCACATACATTAGTAAAGAATTGGACATGAGATAATTTAACTTACAACATCAGGATACTCTGGAACATCGTGTATAATTTGCATTATACATTTCTGCATTTGTTTCGGCTGTAAAGCCTTGTTTTCATTGACTTGCAGCAGGTTTGCTTGTTGTGCAGTAAACAGTTCAGCTTGCCTGCGGGACCATTGACTCTCCTCCAAGGAACTGGAATATTAATGATAAAAATTAAAGTAATATAGTCATATTTATATTTCAATGATCCATAACAGTATTTATAAATGACTGCCTCGTAGGTCGAGTGGTTGCAACCGTGACTGACGATCGGGAGGTCCTAGGTTCAAATCCTGGGTCGGGTGCTATAAGATTTTTCTATTTTAAAATTTCTAGTAGTGACTCGGAGTCTGAAATTGTGCCTAGAGTATGATAATAGGCCACCAGAATATGGCACAGGCCACCTGTTCCATGGGACTTAAACGTAACTGGTGAAATGTGGGAGAGTACTACACTCCTCCACTGTTTTTTACAAATTTCTTTTTATGGTTTTGCCCCCCTATAAAGTAACAAGAAGAAATTTCTGGAAAGTGGAACCAGAAACTTTTGTCTTAAGAGGTCTAATTGAAAAACTAGTTTAATTGTTGCTCTTCAGGTCAATTAAGTGTGTAGATTGCAGAATGTTTAAGCAAAAATAATAATTTATGTCTTCATTACTCTCATGAATTGTTCAAGTATTCCCTATCCTTTTGCCACTTTTTAGGATCAGTATTTTTGTTACTACTTGTTTTCAATCTGTTACTTGCATTGAGAAATAGTTCAGTACATAATATTTTTACTTTATATTACCCTATACTCACTTGTCCCTTTCAATAGCATTCATTTTAATCATTTCCTGAGGTTTCGTTTCATCTGGAAGTGTTGGAGACAGGCATCTTAGTGTTGTTTGTGATTCCATATTATTAAGCTTCTGTAAATATTTTCAATTTACAATGTCACATAATCAAGGTCAGAAGTATTCAATAGAAATGCAACTCCATAATATTAAGAAAGAGAAGTGAAGTTCATGTATGTAGTTAGTCAAACTCCAATTGAAGTTGTTAAGATATGTCAATAATCCTAAGCAATTCCTTAATCCCATTTTTGAACTTTCAAAGCAAGGTTTGAGTTAAACAGCTAACTCACAAACCCACCTCTTTACTCAGTGATCTCATCATGAGTCCCGGCCTGCCTCTCTGGTAGTACAAACAAAATGACTTATAAAGGGATACAATTTGCACAAATGTCAGTCTATCCAAGTGTATCCTTATTCTTCTTAAATAAAATCCTAAAAAATAAGCAACAGTTGTTAATTTTGTATTGAATTAACTATGTCACAATGTCAACAGCATATACAAATGTATGTCCACAGGTTTTAATCATCACAGGATTTTATCATATGACGCTGTCTCTCCAGAGATATAAAGACCTATGTTTAAAAGATATTTGTAATAATTTATGTATATTTAACATCCATATATGACTTATAAATACAAAAATAAATGTTTTTTCCTTATCTTCACACCTGTATTACCAAAATTTTATTACAAAACATCAAATAAATTGGAGATTTAGTTATCTGAGAATAGAAAATGTTTAATAGGTTTATTTTCATTTATGTTCCATTATTGACTTAACTATCATAATCATCTCCTTTCATCCTTCTGTGGTTTGATGGGGGTCATTTCTACATGACATCTGTTAGAGCAATAGCCCATAACCCCATAATTATGTATGTAACTTGTAAACTAAATAATGATCAGACTAATTCTATGACAAATATCCATGCATTATAATGTAATATTCACCTAAAATACTACTTTTAGTAATAACACCCATCGAAGTATCAGTGTTTTTGACCAAAAGTTTTTCAACTGTAGAAATAACACAATCCATTAGTGCATTAATTCCATTCACATATATATTCTGTAACCTTACACAGAAATTCTGAAGATGTACACTCAGCAGATTGTAGCGACCATCTGTTAGTAAAGCCTCTAGGTCTTTAAAATCCATGTCAGGACACTGAAATATGATATTTAAATATAAATCATAGGGTGACTGTACTATTTTAAAAAAAGTGGCCTGTAATCCTCGAAGGGGTAGGTAGAGGAGTGTAGACTACTACAGTGTACTAACACTCCAATGTTTCACCGATTATGTTTATGTCCCATGGAATAGGTGGTGAGCCTATTGCCATATACGGGGAACAGACCAGACTTCAACTCATTACTAGAAATTCTAAATTAGAAAAATCCAATAGTACCTGACCCAGGATTTGAACTCAGGACCTCCCGATCAATTGTACTATTATTTATCTAGATTTGCATATCCCTATTTTTCTAGAACAATATCTTAACATAGGTACCCAAAAATCTGCAGCTGAAAAGACTTAATGTGGAAAATTACTTTTTGAAAAATCTTTGTAAATTCCTACAATGTTAAATCAAAACTTTACTGTGCATATTGTTGATTGATGCAGGGATTTGTGCTTTAGGGTACATGGGAAACTAGTGTCTTGTAATATAATTATATCTAGCAATTGTTTATTGGATGATATCAAATTCTAGGTTAACTTAAGAAATCAACCTGTCATACCTGAATTAGTTTTAGAGCCAGAATACAGAAGTCTTTTCTATATTTAGGAGCCATAGCGCAGTCTACCATACGCTTTGCTGGAAATAAATATTATACAATTAATTTGGTACTTGCCTATTAACACCACCACAGAAACAGATTTAACAGTTTAAAAGTGCCGCCAAACTACACCTAACATTTTTACAACTAACCTAACCTAGCCTATCCTATCCTAACCTATCCTAACTTATCCTAACCTAACCTAATCAACCCTAACCTTCATAATAGAATTGGCTCTACCCTTTCTGATAAAATTATTATTGAAAACATTGCAAATGGTAGCACAATTTAGTCTGACAGTTGGAAATGTTACCAAACAAATAATCATAGAATAAAAATAGAAGGATTCCTACACGCTAAAGTCAATCATAAATACAATTTTATTGATCCTAATACAGGAATTCATACACAAACAGTTGAGAGAATGTAGGGCAGTGCTAAATGAGGGAACAAGAGATATAAGGGGATGTCGAGACATCATTTGGAATTTTACTTATCAGAGTTCATATGGCGACAGCATCAAGTGAAAGAAAATAGAGACTTATAAATGTATGTTAAACTCTATATCGGCCTAATTTCCACCGAAATCTGATTGACTACTTTGGTTTAAAATAGTGTTTTGAACTAACGTAACCTAAGATTTGTCGCAAAAATGTTAGGCGTAGATTGGCGGCACTTAAAAATCGCCAAATCTGCAGCTGCAGAGATTTTTAGCTGCGGTGGCGTTGACACGTAAGTACCATTAATTTAGTAAACTAATTGCCATTGTTTACTTAACATTTAATAGCGTAAATAACTCAGTAAACAGTAGCAATTGAAATAACATAACAAATAAGAGACATGTTACTGTAACCCATACCCTGTAATTTTAAAAATCCATATTCTCGGATAAAAGCGACAACCGCTATTTTATGTGGAGTTATATTATCTACACTTGTTTTAGTGTGCATTAATTTCAAAAAATCAACATTGTCGTTTCCTGCTTCCATTTCTAAATATTTAAACAACGATGATGTATAACAAAATCTATTATGACTATTTGAATTAAATAAATACTTTAAATCTTCTCAAAATAATACCGGACAAAAATTAAGATATGACAGTATTTTATTACTGACATTTAATTTTTTTTTCATGCCTAGAAATGGCCCATGCGTGAATGCCTGTTAAACCGATTAATAAGCAATCTCTTGAAATATTATAAGTATTCAGTAACACATTTAAAATGATCCTTCGTTTGGAATGTTGGGTCGTGGCTACATTAATTTAAGAATTACAAAACTTTTGTTTACGCTAACCTTATCTCTAATACAAGGAAAGTAAAATAAAAAAATATGTTATCCTCCTCCATTATGATAGGTTTTCAAATAACTTCTTGAGGGAACTGTTCTAAATAACTCAATTTTTTATTTCCTATTCTTCGTACAACTGACTCTAAATATAATCTGTGTTACTATAGCATGTGCTATGTATGCAGATGCTCATTTTACGTGCCGTATCAACGTATCTGTACTCTGTTATGGCTGGCTACTGCTGTTTTATTTAATGTTTTCATTGTCTAGAAATCATCAATGATATATGAAAGACACGGAATAAATTAAAATGTCGTGTGTAGCGTAAATCATCATGAAAATAACATATTTTAGTATAACATAAAGTATTATTTACAATGGGAAAAGTGTGTATTTGGTTTTTAATATCAGTGTTTTATTTGTTTGCTAGTACAAAATCTTCACGTGTTACTGTTTATCAAGGAGATAAGCTACCTCACCATGGTCGCTGTGAGCCTATTACTATTCAATTCTGCCAGCAAATTAGATACAATCAAACGATTTTTCCTAACTTACTGAACCACGCAAAACAAGAAGACGCTGGACCCGAAGTTCATCAGTTTACGCCTCTTATAAAAGTTAATTGTTCACCAGATCTGAAATTTTTTTTGTGTTCGGTATATGCCCCAGTGTGTACAATTTTGGATACCCCAATCCCGCCTTGTAGACATCTGTGTGAATCAGCTAAGCACAACTGCGGCGAGCTAATGACACAGTTCGGGTTACCTTGGCCAGAATACTTAGAATGTTCGAAGTTCCCCGTAGTGACCGACCCGAGCGTTATTTGTGTCGGAGACAATAATGTCACTCAAGAATCTCGAAAACCTGAAACTAAGCTTCCAAAAGTAGATTTTAAATCTAACATAGAGAGAGATCCCACTAAGTTGCAGGGCGCGAAGGACTTTGGGTTTGTTTGTCCTATACAGTTTAAAGTCCCAAAAAGCCTGGATTTGGAGTATACATTGAAAGTTGGAGATAAAGTTGAATATGATTGTGGGGCTCCTTGTAATGGAATGTTTTTCAGCCAAGATGAAAAGAACTTTGCTAGATTGTGGATAGGCATGTGGGCAACACTTTGCACCCTGAGCTGTCTGTTCACAGTGTTGACCTTCCTGATAGACACTGATCGATTTCGATACCCAGAGAGGCCCATTATATTTCTATCAGTATGTTACTTGATGGTAGCAGCAGCCTATGTAATGGGTTGGAGTGCTGGGGATTCTGTAAGCTGTCAAGGTCCATTCCCTTCGACAATAAGCGGAACAAGGCTACCTAATATGTCTGTAATTGCTCAGGGAACTAAACATGAACCATGCACAATTCTGTTCATGGTTGTTTATTTCTTCAGCATGGCCTCAAGTATCTGGTGGGTAATATTGACCCTCACTTGGTTCTTAGCAGCGGGCCTAAAATGGGGCCATGAAGCTATTGAAGCCAATTCTCAATATTTTCATTTGATGGCCTGGGCTGTGCCTGCTATCAAAACAATATCGATATTGGCTATGGGAAAAGTTGATGGTAAGTATATTAGATTATTGTTCTCTTATAATAATCATTATCAAGATTTTTTATAACTTAACTGTTAGCCTGTGGAGCTTCTCTCAAAATGTGATGCTTTAGACAGAATCTGTCACACTATTCAGGTGCTGAATTAAGGAGAGTGAGGTGCTGAATTCTAATTCACTAGGTCATTGTAATTTGTTTTCATTAAGCATTGAACACATTTTTTATAGTTACACCTCAATTAGAATGTTTCACTGTCATACCTCAAAGTATGCAATAAAATGATTGAGATACATTAGTGACTATAGTATTGATATTTATTAACAGAATATATTTCTTTTTCATATTTAAATTTGTAAGATCCAATTAATGTTCACTTTCAGGTGACATCCTGTCTGGAGTATGTTATGTGGGACTGTGGGATGCGGAGGCTTTGAGGGGATTTGTATTAGCTCCGCTTTGTGCATACTTAGTACTTGGGACAATTTTTTTACTGGCAGGATTTGTATCATTGTTTAGAATTAGAACTGTCATGAAACATGATGGAACTAAAACTGATAAGTTGGAGAAGCTCATGATTCGCATTGGTGTATTTGGAGTGCTCTACACAGTCCCAGCTCTCATAGTGATAGCATGCCTCTTCTATGAGCAAGCACATTTTGATAGCTGGATGATTACCTGGCACCGTGAAATGTGTTCTTCACCAGTCTACTCCATCCCATGTCCATTCACCAATAAAGAAATGGATCGACCTAAGTTTGAAATGTTCATGATCAAATATCTCATGACAATGATTGTTGGAATAACCTCGAGTTTTTGGATCTGGTCGGGTAAAACTCTTGTTTCCTGGCACCAATTTTTTGACAAAATCAGAGGTAGGAGAGTTGAAGCCTATGTATGATAAGAAATTGTGTTGCTGTCTAAAAGCAGCACTTATTGTTAAGATCTACAAATGGCAGCTTTAGTGTAGCAGGAATAGTTTTTTTGGTATACTTTTATACATATTTTATGTTTATTAGAAGCAAAAATATTGAAATTATTTTAATGTGCTAACACTTCTTTATTATTATTTTCTATGATGAATCATTATAGAAACAAATGGTATCAAATCAAAATTGATCATAAGACATGGAAATAATTAATTTGATAACCTTTGTGACAATTATGTTGTATTCAAATAATTTTTATATAAGATCATTCAATTTTATCATCATTTATCATGATCATTTAATTTATTAGATAGTTCTCGCTTAATGGTATTAATAATTCTCTTTTATATTTTGCGCTTACCTGCCCTTTAATATTTTTTTGTGTTAAGTGCTTTAAGCACAATATTATGTCTAATTTTGCTGTAAAAACTGGCTTCTTTATGTTTAGTTGAGATTAATAATTTCATTATTACGTCAGTTGTTTGATGTAGTAATGTTAACATGACATGTATTATATTTTCAAGTCAAATGTAGTGTACATGGATTGATCAGTGTAAACACTAAATTTCGTCTTAGTGTATTACTCAATACCAATTATAAAGCTAACACTGGCAGCTTGGAATTATCTGAAAATGACATTATGGTAAATGATGGTATGCCATGCCAAGTAAGTGATACATGTCTATAGAGTACTAATAATTTATTAAGAGATTTACCCAAGCAATTCATGAAATAAAAAGTAAAGAAATAATTAGGAACTCTTATGTAACAACAGCATTTTTATTTTCATTTAGATAATGATCTCTATTTTATTTTACTTGTTTTGAAAGTCAATTTTAGGTAAGCCTAATGTATGTACTTCAACCCTACAAAACTACCCTAGTGCCCTACAAAACATTTTTATTGCTTAGATGCAGCTGATATACCTGTTACATGATCTTTAGGACTTATTATTGTAAGAGACTAAATGTATGAATGAGTGTAATATTTTATTTTTGTGACTAACGGATAATACATTTCAATATAAATATTACTTTAATATTTATGGTTCTTGGCTTTACAATTTTAATCTCTCTGTTTGCTAATACTTCTCAAAAACATAAACATACTATTAAGAATAAGTATTATAGAAAAATATTTACAATTTTACTTTACAATCCATGTCCACAAGTACAATACAAATTAAGTTCTATTTTAGGGTTAACGCTTTATTTTAGGACACATGGCGAGATTACTGACAAGGCTGATAGTGTAAATATTTTCTCAGAACAACAAATTTTTGTTTTAATTGTAAGTAGTATACATGACATATCTGTTAAGAAATCATTGATGTAAAAAGTACCTAATAAACTATTTTTACATTTTAATTTACTTAATTTCGTTATTATTCGTCCCATTTAAATTTCAGTTCTTTTCTCCGAGCAACAATAGTTGAAATCCACAGACCAATTATTTCTAACAACGGTATAAACAAGCTATGATTATTCTTATTACTGTAAATGTCGAGAGTTAAGTTAAAGTCCTGAGGTGAACAGGTGGAAGGTGTAAATTGAAACTGAAAGTTCTAATTTCAATAGAAACAAATATTTTAAGGTTAACACAGATTGAGCTATAATATTTTTTCCTATATTGTATTGTTATATTCTAGTAAATTACAAAAAGCGGCGTGAGACGAAACGACGTTAAATTAAGACATACATAACAGATATTTGTGTGTGGTAACTTAACTGTTACTATGGAATACCTAAGCAACGCCTGTAATTCCCGAAGCGGTAGGCAGAGGAGTATAGTACACTCCCACGTATCACCAGTTACGTTTAAGTTCCGTAGAATAGGTGGTGAGTCTATTGCCATACACCAGGCACTGATCCAGACTCCGAGTCACTACTAAAAATTCTAAATTAGAAAAATCTAATAGCACCCGACCCGGGATTTGAACCCAGGTTCTTCCGATCGGCAGTTGCGCTTGCAACCACTCGACCAACGAGGCAGTCAATAACGTAAAATTATTATAGTAATAATATATGCCATGCCATAATGTATTGTTGCATATATTAGTTTATCTTATAGCTTCATCTGTGACATTTGAGGTCGGAAAGTAATCATGTGAATAATATGAAGTGGGAAGTACCAATTTTGGATTATTGATAACTTGTAGGAAAATTGATCTTTTTGGCAAGGGTCCGAAGCAGAGTTCCACAACATGCAGTCTGTGTGGTGATTGAGGCCTCTGTATTGTTTTGTAAATTTGTCATAAATATGTAACATAATCGTAATAGATGAATTAATTTTAAGAACAAATATTGGGAGTGTACGGGCAATACTACAAGTGTAGCCCACCTTTACTTTATTTTGCCACCTTGTGGCCCTTGCCTGCCAAAAATTTGCCAACCATTGGTCTAAAGTTATAGAAGACCCAGTTGTAACATAGGTAGAAATAAAAACAAATATATTGTTTATTTAATGTTTTAATTTACGGATGAAAAATACATTCCATTGTAGATTTAAAGGTTGAAAATGATCAATATAATAATTGATTTAAATAAATGCTTATTAACAACAACAAAATAAAACGGGACAACCCTTGGAAAAAACTATTATTAAAACTTAAATAACTTTATTTGTATATAATTAAGAGTTAGTTGGTATTTTTATAACCCAAATACCTCCATACATTCAACTCTATCATAACTTTCAACTTTCACTCAGTTCTATAATTAATCCAGACGACATAACATAAAAAAGTCATTGGGAATTTATGCTCTGGTGTACTTGCCCCAGATATGCAACATGAACACTGATGCAATGAACAAGAGAGACATTACTAATACTGGAACTGGACCCCTGTAATCAAAAGAATAAGTAATAAGTAACTCAGAACATCTCCCCACATAACGATCTGGTGTTAAAGTTGCCTCAAAGCATGTCTGTGTTATAGTGAACAGACAGCTGATAAACTACTTAAACACATTATGATTTTTATATACTTATATAAATAATTTATTACATACAGCCACAGCAATAATACATATGACATAAATATTTGTCCTTGATAGGAATTGAACCAACAATCCCCAGCTCAGCAGTCAAGTTCATTAAGCAAAAGTCCAATGGCCGTACTGAATAAAAAATTTCAATTCAAAAGCAATCAAGCTCCTAATAATATATCCTTAACTTATCAATCACCAAACAAACAGTTATTGACTGGACATTTTTAGATTAATAAATGTTTTTCTTTCAATAACTTTTCAGAATCTATAGTAAGTAAAGAATTGATATTGAGTAAATTAGATAATAAAGTTTTTGTTTGTAATACCGACACATAAATATAGGGATCTTTACTTACACTTTGACACCAGGAGAGTCATCAGTGTAAAATCGCCACATGCCACCAGAGCCAGCTCCAGTGGCGCGATTGCGGGCTGCTGTTGTTGTCGTGGTCGATTTGCGCTGACGCACAGTACCGCCGCTGCTAGAGCGAGGCGCCGCGGCTGCCTTGCTAGGCGAACGTCCCCCTGATCCTACCGATGTAGCACTCGGAGCAGCTGGCTGAAAAATAAACCAGTAAAACTTTACCAACCTTTCTATTTACTTCGGAAACGCTTTAAAGAAGCGTATTGCATGTTTATCATTTAAAAATTTAATAGTAGCACCAGTTTGTATATTTCATTATAATTTAGATGATATTACAATTTATTAACAAAACGATATTAACTTTACAGAATGGAAACTAGATTTTCTATGAAAATATTTAGGGTAATTAAAATAAGCGTGTTCTTACCATAATGGTTGGTATGTATATTCAAGAATAATAAACGAAGTTTACACAAGATTTTAGAACTGCAACCAAATTTCAATACGATTCAAAATTAAATGGCAAATTGGTCTCGACCAATCTGACGACAAACTATCGTGTTGGCGTTACCTTCATACAATGCAATTGACACGTTGTCGTATAATGTGACCAGGGAAAAATATTATAAATACTTTTTCCTCTCACACCAAATTTTGGGTTAAAACTTATTATGCAAATGTGTACATAAAACTAATTTGGGATCATGTAAAATGATTTATTTTTAACTTTATAGTTTATTATCTACGCAACTAAAATACATGCAATTTTTTTATCACAACTGTGTAAAGAGAAATGAAACAAGTTTGGGTCGAAGTTCCCCTAATAATTATCGCCTTTGTGCGAAATTTTAAAAGCTATTGACTTCCCTTAAATATTGCTGCTACCCTAAATTTTAATAATCGAATTTTCAGCAAATATTCCTGTTTTAAGGTCCCATAAGCTATTCTGACTATTGTTGCTCGTTTGCTGCGTGTGTACATAATATGTGCTTTACGTATATGTAATGTCTGCCAACCCGCACTTGGCCTGCGTGGCAGACTATGGCCTTACCCCTCTCAATATGAGAGGAGACCCATATTCCAACAGTGGAATGACAAA
>DWFV01001112.1:0-11915 GCA_018246775.1 Parelbella machaon machaon
TTGCGATACACTGGGCACAGATCCAGACTCCGAGTCACTACTAGAAATTCTAAATAAGAAAATTCCAACAGTATCCGACCCGGGATTTGAACCCAGGACCTCCAGTACAAGAGCCGCGCTTGCAACCACTCGACCAATGAGGTAGTCTTACATCATCATCATCATCATCATCATTATCTGGACATAGGCCTCACCATAGGTAGCAGATTTTTAAATTTATTTTAATATGCATATTAACATCTCAAACACACATACACCAATAGTTCGGCACTGCCCGTACTGTAGGTGCTAGTAGACGGAGACTGTGGGAGGAGGAGTGTAGTCCGGTGCTAAGTTGATTTCTGCGCGTCGTAGGTCAATAATGAATTTCCATGTTTGCTGTAAATTCTATTTTAATTGACATTAAATTGCGTATTGGATTAGTTTTGTTTTCAATATTTCATTCAAAATATTAATTTTGTTTTCAGAGTAACAACTCAGTGAATATGGAAATTCAAGGTAAATAGAGAGAGCTTATAGTCAATCCTCATTACATGGTAATAATTAGGCTCGTGAGTGCTATGACAATCTTACAGTTCGGCTTTATTAATTTTTTTTTATTTTTTTTTTCTTGGTTTAAATGTAATTTGTCTAATGACTGCGACTTTTCTCATTATTGGTGCCCTGCGATTCCCAACTCGCACGCCCAGCGCGGGAACTATAAACAAAAATGATGGTGATGATTATTGGTTTTCGGCTGTTTCGTGTCCGTTTAAAAATCATTTAGTTAATAATACGTGCACTGCACTGAAAACGTGTGTACTTAGTGTTAATATATGAAATTACAATTGCAGCGGCTGCCCAGATGGAATCCAAGGAAATTTTAACTTTGCCGAGGATTGTGCCTATGCAAAGAACGGTTATTATTTATTATTTTTATTACTTTTCCATATCATTTAGAATGTAGGCTTGTTATTTTGATTCAATGACTACACTAGTATGTAGTATATTCGTGAGTTACTACGTAATAAAAATATTCTTTTTATTACAGATGGCTACTCCATTATCACCGGTCACATCTAAAACAGAAGCAAGCACAGAAGGACTCATAAATTCTTTATACGGTTTTCCAGTGGAAATTAGCCAGTCACCTTCTAGCAAATCAATCCAAGTGGAACTCTCAGAAGAAAACCACTCTAAAATTTCATGTACCGTTTCGCTACATACGACTACATATGCTAATAATAAGCGAAGCCGGTCCGAAGAAGAACTCAGCATCAAGAAGAAAAAATTGAAGAAAGAAATATTGAAGCTAATGCAAGATTTAAACGACAACTCTTACTGCGATATAGACTCAAATGAAATAGAACCAAAAACTAAAAAGACGAGGCGGCGTCATAAATGTGATAATTTTTGTAATAAATTTGGCAATTTGCGGAGAAGTATAAGTGATAACGTGGCCGTACGACAAGACCTTCTTGTCAATGAGAGTCGAAAAGAAACATATCAATATGTAAATAATAAATTAAAAAGATGTATTGGCATCAAAGCTTACGAAATAGGTAAATCAGTTATACGCAGAGATTACCTGTCGCACGGAAGATCCGTGAATAAATTAAAAGAATTTGAACCATTTGATATTTTAAGAGGAACTAATGAGTCACATATGCATGGAAATAATAGTAATCATGATACTATTATGAACAACATTATAGTAAGAAAAAAATGGCGAGAAAAGTCCAAGAGTAGTTTTCCTAAAAATGATAGTAATTTTAAAGAAGATTTTATGAATAAGGTTGATAATAATCTGCCTCTGCCAGTAACCCAAGCAGAATTAAAAAAATTAATAGACCTTGACATACTAGCATTTGCTAGAAAATGCCACCTAAACATTTCCACAGAAAAATTACATGATTTAAAACAGGAACTGTTCATTTTATTTGTAGCAAATGTAACAAACATGTCACCTTGGAATAAGAACTATATGAAAAAGAATGTACAAAGATTATTGGAGAACAGAGGACTAACTAAAGCTCAAGAAGTTTATCTTACAGATATTTTAACTGAACATTTCGAAGAGAAATTTTTAACAAATAATGACAAACGTTGCACATCAAATTTTAGATCAGATATTTTTATTGTAGTACCAAACGTAGCCAAAGATCATACTGTATATCTTCCGTCTAACACAAGTGTAAAAAATAAACCTGATAATAGCCTTCATCATATATTAGAACAAGACATAAATGCCAACGCAAATATGTATATAAATCAAATTTCTAACGAATTGGATGACTGGCTTTCGAATTTGCAAATACCTGAAACTCAGGATGATGAATTTCGCCAGACTATTATAAATAACTTGGCGAGCGATATAGTAGACAGAAAAAAATATTTAGAATTAAATCCATCTAGTGTGGACTCTGGAGTGTCTGAGTTAGAAAATCTGAAATATCAGATTTTCAAATGGGTTTATAAAATGGCTAACGGCATTGATATGACTCCAGTAGAACACGCTAATGACTTAATGAGTAGAATCCAAAATATTCCTGTTCCTGTTTTCTCACTACAGCATACAAAAATCAATGCGGATTCATTACCTAATCAGAGAGAACAACTCATGACGTCTAATATACACATGGAAACTGTCGAAGAATCTAATGTAGGTGCAACATCTACAAAAAGATTAACTAGCCCTGCTAATTTATGCTGTAAAAAAGTTACATGCAAGAATAATATGAATAAAGATTCCCTTAATAATATTCCGAGAGGAAATTATAGCTTGAGGGAACCGAAAGATAGGCAACAAGCTTCCGCTGACAGTCGACGAATGACTAGTCCTGGAAGGTTTCATTTTAAAAATACCGAATGTATTAAAGATAGCGGCGTACCTCAGCCGATACGAAGTAGGTCTGAGCTTAATGAACCACAGACAGACGCATCATTTGAATTATACACAAGATCTACTAATATCGATGACGTTCCATACTATGCACGTGGCAATTATTCTGCAGGTATTCAAATACGAGACAATGACGATGAAAATATGCAACATATCTTGCCAGCACATCGAAGTAATTCAGATAGGAATAAAATCAATGAACAATATAATGAATATTTAAAGGAATGGGTGGACAAAATACCTATGAACGAAGATAATGAAGAAGAGCAGATGCTTGCTAAAAAGTTTAGAATTACAATTTATAATGAATTACAAAAAGTTGTCTCGAACTTACGAGCAGAGCCTGAAACATTTAACAACCGTTTCATATGTGAAGATATATTGGATGAAGAAATTGAAAAAATGCTGAATAATTTACCTCAAAATTCTGAATTACAATCGAGAAAACATTTTTTAAAAGTAAAACTAATTGAAAAAACGATCGATACGAATGAATTATTAAAATTATCCTTAGCACCTTCTTATAAACAAAACCTGATAGATAGTGTTAAAGACAGTTTACCGAACACAGTTGTTACTGAAACTCAAAATCCAGATGTCTTAGAATTATATGAAGAACTTCAAATATTAAATCTTGTTGAAGACTTTATTATTTACTCACATTTTCAAAATGAAGACCAAAAAATGACAGAAGCTTTCAGGAAAAAATTAGTTAAGCGTACTGAAGCATTTGTAGAAGAATTGAAAACACACCATGATAAGGCCTTAAAAAATATAGATAAAAAATCATATCTTGCGGATATTTTGAATACGCTTAAAAAAGTCCCGTTGCCAAGTGAAAAGACGATTCAAGAAGAGGCAGATGAAATACTTCTGGGAATCGAAATTGAAAAATGGTATACTGAACTACCTCTAATACAAAATGATGACTTTATTGAACAGTTGCATAGAAGGCGACTCAGAAACAATCTAGTTAAACAAATATATGACATAGAAAAGTGTACAGATAACATAGATACATTAAATGAAGAACTAAAACATGAAATCTCCCAGTTTCTAAAAAAAGCTCCTTTGGAAGAGGGAGCAAGATTTAACACAAATACAATGATAGAAGACCTTATTAAAAGACTACAAGATAGACCTAGGTCAATTGAAAATGATTGTAAGAAAGTAGGATTTAGTGGACTCAATTATGAAGAATTCAGTCGAAACATGCCATTATGTTCGAGTTACAATGAATACAGAAGTTCTCCTCAGCGTGTAGATGATATAGAAAGTGCACAGATAGATGTATTAAGTAATAAATCAGTACAAGCAGTTCATCCAGATGAGAAAACCTTCGGTGAATTTGATGACTTAGAGTTAGAACGTAATGATTGTGAATCAAATGCTTCTGTCGGACAGCCACCATATAACAAAACATTTAACAATGCCCAGTCTGTTAATTCATTTCGTAGAAATGCGACAGCGACGGATTGGCACACCTTACAGGAAACCCATCAGGAATATCCTCAAGAAAATAATTCACAAACTCCTATTCCACAATTTATTCCTCACGACCTGCACAATTTACCGGATTCTGGCAATTATAGTGAATATCAGTATAATGGCATACCACAACAAAGTAGGTCTCGTCAGTTTCAAGAAGAGTATGTTATACCTCAACAATATCTGCAGAAGAATTCTGAGTTTACAGACAGTCGAACACAACAGTCTCATCAGAATCAAAGCGGCCCCCCTAAAAGAGTTATTGCCCATAGAACTCCATTATCAGTTGGCAATAATGATGTTAATACAAAAACACGTGGTTATACTATGCGTCAAAGATTTCCTAGCTCTTATTCACCAACAGAGTCCAGTTCAAGGCAAGAGAGATTAAACTTTAATCAAGATAGCTTGATATCCGAACATATAAGTAGCCCACATCGAACACCACGTCGTTTATCTGCTCAAAATGGGGTTGATAGTATTAACCGTATTTCAAATTGTGCGCCAGAATTGCAAAATATATATAAAAATCAGCAACCTAGCCCTGATGTAAACCAATCACACTTATTTAACAAATCAGATAAAGGCAGAACAAAACAGGCTTTAGAACGTAACAAAAATGTTCATACTAATATGGATAGGACCACTACACTTGATTATCATCGACCGTCTGTTGGACCTCCTAATTATACATCATTAGGATTAGGTACTAAAAATGATGACATGATCGGAAACAGTGTAGAAGGAGGATATCAAGAAGAAGAGTCTGAAGAAGATAACGAAGGTGAAATCCGGTGTAGATGTGTAGAACAGTTGTGGAAAAGTAAAAAGAGACCAAGATATTGCCCTTTTGGTGAATATGACGGTTATCCTATGTATTTGGCCCCACCATATTTCTATCCTTACTTTTATTGAATTATTGTAGAAATGTTCAAGGATGATCGTCGCTTTTCCTTGTATTCTTTTATTCTGTTAGAAAGATTTCGTAGTTGTTTTTCATTGTAACGTGCCATGTGTTTTTATGCCCATTGCTAGTTTTTTCTTTTGTAATTATATTATTATGGAATATGTTGTAGTTTCTTATTCCTTCATCTTTATCTAAATCTATAATTATTACTGTCTTGTAAATCTTCGACAAGAATAACTATAATTCGATAATATTATACATATTGGGATAACATTATGTCCTATTGATGTCGTGATGTCCTATTATGTCGTAAATCATGCTAAAATACAAGTACTCGTCTTTTAGGAATTAGTTTATTCATAGAAATAGCACACAAATGTAGTACTTTGCTGAAAAGTGAATACGAAAGTTGAAAAAGTTTATCAGTCCCGTCGAAAATATAAATAACTAGGATGTGGACAAAAGCCTTCCCAACACTTCGGACAGTGTTTGATGAAAGCATTGCAAGATTTGTGACATTGTTGACATGGCAGTGAATATGGCCGAAGCGTGCATTTTGTTCTATGGACCTTATTGCTGTTGCTGTATGGCTGCTGGTTTTTCCTTCTACGTTTAGGAAAATACTCAAAATCTCTTGGTTTTGAATGGCATATACGACGCCTGGGCCAAGATTGCTGACATATATTGTCTGAATTATCCCAATAACACTTTTCATCACTTATATAACCCCATGATCGACAGTCAGGTCCGCATTTTTGATCTATTCGTGGGTTCATTTCTTGGTACTTATTTTGCGGCTTAAAATGTTTGTCAAATTTATTTGGTTCATTATTTGGATTCACTTCAGATTGCGTGACCATATCTTTTCTTAAATAACAAGGTTGACAAGGTTTACCGATTGGTCGTTTCCCCCTTAAAGTTAAATGTACATTATCCCCTAAACTATGCGGTTCTAAAGGAGTGTCATTTACCTTAGCAGGCGGAGAAGAGGAAATCCTCGGAATTTGGACTTGTTGATATCCTGCTAAATGTAAAGATTTAATATGTTCCGGAATTTTTACACGTGATTCAAGTCTAATATCCACTTCTTGCGTAATAGACTTTTTGCCGAACGCGGTATTTGGTGACGTCTGAGAAGCCGTTGTGATATGTGAATTTGCGTCAGGAGGTATTTTAGTTTCCTGCCTTATGCTTCTATCATTTTGCATTACTGGTGATCGCATAGACAACATCGTTGAATGCGAGCGTTGTATTGGTGGTGATGAACAGGAATCCCAATAATATTCTTTGACTATTACTTGTGGAGTGATTGGTATCGGCTGCTCTATCACAGTTTGAATGCATTCATTTTGAGCAATATTATGTGTTATATAATTATCATTTTTTTTATCATCCGTCTGGATACTGTCTGTCGTAGGTAGCGCAGCTACTGAAGCATCTTTACGATCGTTAGGTTTTAAAATGGTTCGCTCGTAACTTGATCTTTCTCGTATACGTTGTAGATGGTCTCTATCTTCTACATTTAAGCTACTTGGTGGAGGTCGTACCTGAAATTCGTTCGCGTCGGTACCTGCAGAGTGCTCTTCTAAGCAACTAGCTAATGTAACATAATCTATTGATTTTCTAATCGTAGATTCGTCCAATTTTCTGGAGCTTTTTGTAGCTTTTAATTTATCAACCAGATCGTTTGCGATCGACTCAATGTTTATTTTATTGTCTTTGATTTTCAACTTTTTCAACCATTTACATATTTCATTTTTCATTATCTCGTTTACGTTCAAAGATGGGTCATATTCAGACTCTTTTTCAATCTCGTGTAATCTTTTTGATAGAAGAGATATTATTTTATTTTCAGGTACAGACGATGAAGTGTCACGTAAACATAAGTCTTTGAACCAATCAGTCACTAAGTCTTTTATTCTAATCTGTTCTACTTCTCGACGCATGGATTCGTCTTTAGGCATTGGCACATTCTTCAAAGCATTGTATAGTTCTTGATTTAATTGATTAGCATTCAAGGGAGAAGATGGAAACCTCTTCAGGTAATCATTACAAAATTTGTTTACTTCGTTAAATATTTTACCCTTAAACTTTTTTCTAAGTTCTTCATCATTTGCGACATAATGTAAACTTATAAATGCATCGGCAAGATTATCTTTTAGCATTTCAAATGGAGTCTCATCTGTTACAGGAAGACCAATTGATGATAATGTTTTAGAAATGGCATCTCTAAGTTGTTGCTTATAGGTATATCCTGCTACTTCATTTCTTATCCCTTCCTTAGCTTTTAATATGTCCTTAATTAGATTTTCTTTCAATGCAGGTAAAACTTCTTGAAGTTCTGTATTTTTCGGCAATTCGTCCAATATCTTTTCAATTTCTTCTTTAAGTAAATCTTCATATAAGAAGTCGTCATGAAATATCTCTGGATCTAAATTTAATTCACCGACTTTTTTAAGTAATTTTCCCGCAAGACTTTGTTTCATTATCTTGACTTTTTCCATATATTCCTTACTTAAATTAAGAGGGAGATCTTCACACCAGTTTTGAATATTATCATACATCAATCCTGCCCCTTTTTTATATGCTGGTTTTGCGACATTCGAATTTTCTGATGAACTATTATAATACTTTCCGCTATCATTCAAGACAGTTTTTAACGTATCAATTAATTTCTCTGTGAACTCCGATAATTTTTTATAATCTGCCTTGTCGAATTCTAGTGGCAGTTTTTTAAGATTGCTTAAAATGTCGTCCATAAACGTGTTTAAATTTTCCATATCTGTGATCAGCAAATATTGAGATATAGCATCAGCTAATTTATCAACTATATCTTTCATGTCGTCATATGTCGTACCTTTTTTAAGCGGAAACTTTTGACACCAATTGTGTACGGCACGTTTTATGGCGTCCTTCTTTTTTGACGTGTTCGCAGTGACTTCTGCATCATGATCTATAATATTACTAAAAAATTGTAAATTGCTTAAGCACTTTAAAAGTGCACTGGCTGCGCTTTGAATGAGGTGTTCAGAATTGTTGCGTAAACGGTCCAATTTTCTTAACTGTTTTACTATTTCTTCCTTGCACAGATTACTTCTATTTCCTTGTCTTGTTGGTTCTAATTTTAAGATATCCCTGAGACCTTTAGATATTTCTATAATTAGATTATTTATGAGAAGTTCTTCTTGGGAATTTCTAGCCCTCAATATTGGCATTTCTCTAACACAAGTAGAAATAGCGCTATATTTATTATCCATAGTTAATTCACCTTTACCTTGTTGTATATGTTTAAAGTTATTTTCTGATGAAGAAAAACTGGCCTCATAATTATTTATGACTTGTTCATCGTCTATTTGAACAGACAAATAAGGTACGTTTGCGGCTTCTAAAGACTTTATCAGTTCTTTTATTTTAGATGTTTTGGTAGCTATGTTATTTAAATTCGGCATTTTGCTTGTCCATTTAAAAACTTGATACTTCAGATGTTCTATTTCTTCCTGATTTGAAGTTTTTGCTTTCGAAAACTTTATATAAATCTCTCTATCGATAACATCATTAGCAATTTCATTAACGATTTCTTCTTTATACACTTCATCAATGTTTTCAGTTAATTCCAAGCTATTGAGCCACTTCTTTATTATTCCCTTTAATTGAGTTTTGTATTCATTTTCAGCGACTGTTTCTGGTTGTTTTGATTTATCTTTATTAGTGTCAACTTCCAAACTTACGTCGACATATATAGTATTCTCTCGACTATCCGACTTAGGTGTTGAAGTCTTGAATGGAGGATATTTAAATTTATTATTTTGATTAAAAGAATGTTCTGGTGGTTTTATAAGATCGTTAGAAGTTTTACCTCTGTATAAAGAGCTACTTTCATTCAGAACTTTTTCCATAAATTCAGTTATTTCTCGTTCCAATCTTTGCATAAAAATTTGTTTTTGCATCCATAAAGATTCCATAGACCCGCCACTTGAAGTTTTATATGTTGTAGTCAACTCTGACTCATGTAACTCATCTCTTAACTGATTTGCTATATTTAGAAGCTTATTAGTTTTTTCCCAGGCTTCACTTTCACCCATATTTGCATTTTTTAGTGTATTATATATTATGTCGAAGCCACTGTCACTTATATCTACAGAAGTGCCTATTAAAATGTCAGTAATTTTTTCTATAACTTCTTGTTCATTTTCTATTGGTAAGTTATTTAAAGTACTATGAACTCTGTCCCTTAATTTATCTTTTAAAGTTTCTTTTAATGGGAGTATTTCTTTATGTTCTTTGTTTTGTATATAAAACAAGGTTGCCTCTTTTACTCTGTCTATCAAATTTTGTGCCATACTTTTGATTTCTTTCTCTGTCAAAGATGTTTCTTTTTTTAATACACTGATAATTTCTGGCAAAAGTTTTCTAGATTGTGTTGAATGAATAGCGTTAAAATCTCTTGTAAGTATTTTTGTAAGTTGTTCTTGTAAGTGTTTATTTTTATTTCCTTTAAGTTGAATAAGAAAATCGTTAATAACATTAACTACTTCATTCATCACTGTTTCTCGTACACTTTCACGTTTTTCCCACTGTTTACGTCGCTTTGAAGGTTTCAAGCAGCTTATAAGTTTATTTTCTAAAATCATTTTATTTTTTGAATCAAATTCCAAACCTAACTCTTGATGTAATTTTCTGAACCAGTTCGATATCTCTAATTGTATGTCAATTTCCGTAATTTCCTCTTTTTCGTCTATTATATTTTGTAGTTTATTTGAAAGTTCATCAACTATACTGCTATAATTTAAGATAAAATCCTCCTGAATACCAGATTGGGACTGAAGCCAGTCCCAAATCTTTTGAGTGATTAATTCATTTCCGTGTTCTAATTTATTATTTGTGATGTCCAATTCGTCTCTAATCATGCTCATGAGTTTATTTACTAAGTTTTCCTGAATTCCATTATCAATGTATTTATTACGTTTACTTTGTAAAGTTTGCAACCAATCTAGTATTTCTTGCCGCATGTTGTTTTGGCGATAATCAGTACTTTTAATAGCTTTTAATCCTTCTAACTTTTCAGTTAATATTTCAATATCACTAAGATCTACGCGCAATGAATCTGGGAAATCTTGTATCCACATTTTCATAACCTCATTGATTTGTTTACTCGTAGTTGGTTTCGTATGAAATTGTAGTTTGTTCATAAGTTGATCTGTTAACAATTTTTTTGTACGTCCATCTATCTGACATTTCTTTGATTGTTCAAAAGCGTGAAGCCAATTTGTTATTTCATTACCAATTTGTTCTGTGTTGTCAGTATTTTGATTTTGCAAATCATTCAGTTTCATAATAAGATCATTTACTAAAGCTTTATCAGCATTATCTAAGTTAAACTGTTCACCCGAAAACTGTGGTATGTTTTTCAACCAATCTAATACAAGTTCTTTACAATCCCGTTGCTTAGACTTTTGTTGTATATTTGACATCACGGCTAAATTTTCGACTAACTTGTCAGTTAAGTCATTTATAATTATAATTCCAGAGTTGCCTTCAACAGGTAACTCATGTAACATATCAATAATATTATATTTCAAAGCGTTTTTGTACTCATTTAAATCCGAAGGAGGATTTTCTACAATCGGTAATAATCTTTTTTTAATTTTTTTTACCATTTTCTCTTTTTCAACCGCAGTAAAATCTAATGGTAAATTGTTAATCCATTCGGAAATTTTATTTTCGAATTCATTTTTATCGAAACCTTTTAATTTTTCAATAAGTTTATATGTTAATTGATTATGTAACAAATCCCGTTCCTGTGTATTTTCGGGGTGCCACATAGGTAACACTTTTAGACATTTCTTGATTTCTTCTTCCGCTTTTACCATGAACGTCTCATCCTTTGGTAAATTTTCTAAGATTTCAATTAATCTATTTAAAAACTCTTCCCTTTTCATACTGTCGTTTGTACTGAAATTTGGGTACACTGGAATGTCCGAAAACCAGTCTAATATTTCTTGTTTTAATAGTCGTTTTTGTACATCTTCAATTTCACCATGTTTATGTTTATTCATAGACTTCGAAGACATGCATTGCTTGTGTTTATCAACTTCGGCTAATATATGTTCGGTCGAAATTCCAGATTTCAGAATGGTTTGGAAAGATTTCGGCATGCAGTTACAAGGCAGCGGTCTATCGCAAAAACAAGCTTTATGAGATTTGAAAGGTGAGGATGTATCCATCTGGAAAGAAAAATATTCCCGTTGGTAATGCTGCACATATAACATGACATACTATTTAGTTTAGCAATGTAGATTTTGATGTGAACGGAATAGGCAGAATACCAGTAATGGTTGTTATAATCGTAGTATTGGATAATGACGTCCAAAACACAAATTTTTATTTAGTTTGGAGTGGAAATTGTGATAACAAGCTTAAAATAGAATGTATAGTACTATATTATGCAGAATCCGTTACAATAAGGCTATACGGAAAATCCTGGAATTTTTCATAAAGAACAATCATTTAACAATGTTAGAGCAGAACACGATTTGATGATAATACATATGTGTTGGTATAAAATCACAATTTCAATATAAATATTATGTATGTAAGTGATGATGAAAATAAAGACCTTTGACCGCTCTCCCCGTATGC
>DWFV01001113.1:0-11912 GCA_018246775.1 Parelbella machaon machaon
CAATTACTTTTCACCATCGCCAAAAGTTGACTGGTAGAGAATGCCATTAGGCATTAAGTCCGCCTTTTGTAATATACCTAGATTTATTGGGGTTGCAAAAAGAATAAATAAATAAATAAATTATGGTCATTTGGAAATATTTAAACAGAATATAAGAACATTCGAAAGTATTAAAAAAAGTAGTCAGATTAGTTTTTATCACTGGTTTATTTACAGCCAATTTTATTGGTTAAAATAGTAAAATGTGATGGCAGGACTTTTTGGATTACAAGAATAACAATTATTTTACGTGTTTTTCGTTTTAATGAAAACTTATGTAATTGGAGTTTTGTTACATATAAATTTTTTGTATGTATGGCATAGATAAATTGTATGAGATAAGAAATAGAATCACACGTACCATTGTTTCCTTACCAATTTTTCTTACCTAGATAGTTATGCTTAAGATGCCGATGGTTAATCATCTTCTTTTCTTCTTTTGTATATCCAATCATTCTGTTGTATTATTCATTCTTCAATTAATGCGTATAATAATTTCATTATCATCATCATTTAATACTGTATTTCTACCTGCAGTAAGGTTCTCATTATCATTTTAATCATTACTTCATTTATCGATTACCTTATAATTTTTTTTATCAAATTAAATACGTACAATATATAAAACTTTTAAAATTACACGACACGTGCTATTGTTTGTTAGCGAACAGTGATATAATAAAATAAAAGTAATGCTTATTGTCAACATCTGCACAGATTCCGTCATTGCATGAGATAGAAACTTTTGCAAATTATTTTGAGGTTTGACTCTAGGATGTGGAGCGTGTGTGGACTGTGGAGTTTGAACTCAAAACTACTTGTTATGAAATACTTGCAGTTTATTAAATAGAAGTTAGTTAATATTGCAAGGTTGATTTTATTTGAATTCATGGTAAGAAAAATTTGGAAGTTTCAGCTACAAAAAATCATCACTTATATTTACAAATTCGATTAATTTACTTGTTTACTAAAAATCAAGTGCGAATCAGTCATTATTCTATTGTAATGGGACATGTTATTTTAACATTAACTACCTTTAGAAATAATAATAAGACTTGCTGTTACTGACTGTTGACTGCCTCGTTGGTAGAGTGGTTGCAAGCGCGACTGCCGATCGAGAGGTCCTGGGATCAAATCCCGGGTCGGGTGCTATTGGATCTTTCTAATTTAATTTCTTATACAATTAATGTAATTTTGGAAACTATCACATAGCGTTGAATTATAATATGTTGTTTTAAAAATAACAAATCTAGCACAGATTAAAACGTTCTCTAGAACACACTTATTATTATACACTAATAATAAACAAATGTGGAATACCGTATATTTCTTTTTTTTCTTTTCGTCTATAATAATGCGAAACAAGTAAAATAAAAATAAACTTCCAGAAGTTAAGCTTCTATTTTTTTTCACAAGTAATTGTCAGAAGATTTAATTGAATAAGTTTCTATATTAACGAATATTATTATTCCTTATTTTTAATAGTATCTATAATGTACCTTGATAAAATTACCTTTATTTTTTTTTAATCTACGTTTACTTTTAACCACACTCAAAGTAAAAGTAATTGAAGTTTTTTACGCTCCACATTTAAACTTAGAACCTGCGATCAGCATACTATAACCAACGTGTAGTAAAAATAGATTTGAATGTGATGTTGAACTTTATGTACTGTATCGATCCACTTTCAGAACTTCCTTCAGAACTATTTAAAAAGACTGCGTGCTATTATTGTCATCTAAGCGTGATCAATCAATCACCTGGGGCGCGAGGCGGACGGAGCTGGGCGGTAGGCGGGACGCACCTGATGCGCGAGCGGTGTGTCGCAGCGCCACCGCCAGTCCGCCGCGCGCCCTCGTCAACACGACAATAAAGGCGCCCGATCGCGCTACTTCGCGTTAAAATGCCGCTGTTTTCTGAACACATATCGAATATGTATTACGGTGGATCTCCGTCATACAGCAGTGCGCCGTATAGTTATGGAAGTTCAGTGTCCCCGTATGGTTCGTCTTATAGTGCTTCGTATCTTAATCCAGGAGCGAGTTACAGCAACCACTCGTCTCTCGGGGGTTATACGCGAACACCGTTAACCTCGAGATGGATTGGTGGTGGAAGGACTTATTCTCCGATACTCGGAACGATTTCCGAAAGAGGAACTTCGAGTCCCGTAAGAATAAATAGCCCACGGAGAACTCCGATATCGAACAGAACGTATGTTACACCAAGTTATACTCCTAGACCTATTAACATAAATACAGCCGACATTGACGTTTCTAGAGATAAGTATCGGAAAAACATAAACATTACTTCTTCTGTTACTACGACGGCACCTTCGCGAAAGACGAGTCCTAGCAGTCAAAAAGAAAGTAGTCCTTTCATGCCTCGTGTAGAAGAAAAACCAGAAACTGGAGTTGATTCTTCTCCAGGACCCCACCGTACTACAATTAAGCGTGGAAGAACAGTTGTTAGATTACACACTGTAAAAAGAAAAGATAGAGATTCTCCACGCAAACCTACAACAGAGCAACAAAATAATAACCAATCAGAAAATAGAGAAATTGCAAACGAGTCTCAAAATAAAGAAAAAAATGATTCATCGGAATTAAAATGGAGAGAAAAGTTAGCTGATGATTTGGTTTATAAAGAGAAAAGGGAAAAGAAAACCCTTGGTGAAAAACTCGTTGAGAAATTTAAACTAAAAGATAAAGATGAATCTGAAAGTGATGTTAATAATAAAGATTTACCCAATAATCAAGACTTGTTAAACTTACCCATCGATCAATCAACCACTGCTTGTCATTCGCCAAGCAAGTCGCCAGATCGGCGTTGTTCGATGGAACTTTTGGCAGAACAAGCTAGCCTACTAGATTCTCTAATTAGAAAAGAAAATCTTAGTATAGCACCTTTAGATGTAAGTAAAGTAGGTTCTGAAAATAATAAAGATGAATTAGGTTCGCAAGTGGATAATTCAAAAAGAAGAAAAATAGCTGTAGAAGGAAGTCCGTTAATTACAACAAAATCTGATCATTCTTTGCATGAACGCTTAAATTCTTTTAAAGAATCTAAGACCTTCACAAAAAGGCGTAGTATCAAAAAATCTTCATCTGGTGGTAGTATACGTAGGCTTGATTCTATAACAGAGTTCCCAAAGGAACATGGTTCTAATTCAGACCTACCTTGCATTGACGAAAGTAGAAAGTCAACTAAACAACCAAAACCAAAACTAAAAGCGAAAATAACATCTAGCGTAGAAGTAACTGCTCCTTCGAGCCCTTTAAAATTTGTAATCGAAAATGTTACGGTAGAAGAAAAACCTAGAACTCCGAAAAAAGGAATAATATTTACGAGTGTGGTGGATGAAACAACAGATTCTAAAGAAATTCTTCCAGAAACTGTAAAATCGAATTATCGAATAAGTTTCAACTCTAAAAGAAAATCAACAACTCCTATGAATGCTGAGATTCAGGCGCAGGTCGAAGAAGATTCTTTGTCACCAGAACCGGACGATGGGAACTTTTGGAGTAAAATAGGTAAAAGAGAAACTGTTTATTTAATGAAAAGAAAAAAAATATTAGAGGAATCGAAACAGAAAAATTCGCGTGGTCTGTTTTGGTTTACGGAAGCGGATGAATCTACCACAAATTCAAATATAGTCCCTGTAGTCTCCAATAATGTGCTATCAGATATAAAGACTAAAGATGAGCACAGTGAAAATAAAATTGAAGATACGCAAATCAAACAAGGGAAACATTGTAATTTAAATCACGATTTCGTAAGTCCAAATAAATCAAAGGAAGTGATTGATCAAGAAAAGAAAATAATGCCGAGAACCGTTGAAACACAAAAAGAAATAGAAAGAGATATAATCCTTAAAAATCATGAAAACAAAGAAATAGACAAAACGTCCTTGACATTCGGAAAAAAAGATCAGTTAAAACTAGAAGAAAAAGATCTTGTAACTGAATGTAAATCAACTGCATTACAAAGTACAGTGCGTATAGAAAATCTGAGTGAAAGTAATCGTGAAGAAGAAAATATTAAAACAGAAAATAGTTTGACTGAACTTAAGCCCAATTTCGATAACATAAAATCAGAAAAGCCTTTTGAACCTAAGGAAATTATGTCTAGTGAATTGGAAAAGAAACCGTCTATTAATGTGAGTCTGCTTAAAGATATCAACTCTGAGGATTCTGATAGCATTTCTAAAATAAATCACAACCAAATTATTACTGATATTAGTAATGAAAGTATCAAAAACTATAGTAATACACAAAAAGAAAACGATAAAATTGAAATCCATTCCGTTGAAAATGAACCAAAAACCACTCTTGAAGAAAAATTACTAAAAACAAAGAATTTAAAAAACAAAGTAAGTTTTGCAGAGGACAATCAGATCAGAGAAAATACAAGAATATGCGAAGAGACAAAAAAAGATACCACACTGACAATAGACGTTACACCAAAAAATATTGAATTATTATCTTCTAAAACAAATGACAAGGAACAATCAACAAATAAAAGTTCCGAACAGAATAATAAAATTGAAAAAGCTATTACTGCTATTGAAAAAGAATTAAACAGCTCTACTAAGCAAATAGTGATAAAGGGTTCAGATTCAAAAGAACCAATTACAAAAATACCACCAACAGAAACTGTCTTGAATAAAGAAAACGTGAGTATTGTAAATGTCACGGAATCATCTAAAAGTAACACAAAATCATTAGAGGCGCGAGACGAGCAACCTCATATTAAAACAGTGTCTCTTAACCAAAACAATAATATAGGTGATCAAAAGACACAGGTAACATCTCAATCTACAAACAATTCGTTTTCAAACAGTAATGAAACAATACCAGTAGGTAAATTCAATGAAAATGATGTTGCTTGTAACGAACCCAATAATACTCAACCAAAATTAGACTCAGAAAAATCTAATAAAGTTGAACATAATATTGAACTGTATAAAACAGATACATCTTTGCCTACATTCCACAAAACCCAAGAACAAAATTTAACGAAAATACAAAAATCTCTAAAAAAAGTTGAAATAAAGAAAAAGTCGGACAAAAAAGTAGCAAACAAGAGTATAGAAAATTATAAACCAGTTGGTAAAGAAGTCTGTGATAAGGCATTAACTCCACTAGATGCAGCCAAGACAAAAGTAGATGCATCTAAGGTACAGGTAGATGGATCAAAGGTACAAGTAGATGCATCCAAGGTACAGGTAGATGGATCAAAGGTACAAGTAGATGCATCCAAGGTAGAGGTAGATGAATCAAAGGTACAAGTAGACGCATCCAAGGTAAAGGCCGATGGGTCAAAGGTACAAGTAGATGCATCTATAGTAAAGGCAGGTGGATCAAAGGTACAAGTGGATGCATCTAAAGTAGAGGTAGATGCATCCAAGGTTCAAGTAGATGCATCCAAGGTACAATTACACGCATCTAAAGAACTTGCTAACATTCCAATCAGCGGCACTCAAGATCTCTCGCTACCTATTACTAAAGTGGTAGAAGAGGCTAAGTCCGAACAAGTCACAAAGAAAGAAGAACCTCAGGCAAAGCAACCCGCACCATGTGAATTATTGCCCGCACCAAAGAAACCTGTTAAGCAACAATTAGCTTCTAAGGTTTTAATTGCGACTCCTCGTCCCCTTCAAAAGAGAAACCCACAAGTCATTCGCTCATCTAGCTCTTCAGATACCTCATCTGAAGAAGAATCTTCTGATGAAGAAGAAACTGAAGAATCAGAATCAAGTGAAAGTTCCGGTGAATTGTATGAATGTGAAAATAATGCCGACGGTAGGACTTCAACGGGTTCAAACGACTCCGGTTTTGACTCCTCAGCACCTACTTCACCTGCCGGATTCGTTTTCGTAAAAAAAGGTAAAGATATTCTTTCATGACGGTCAATACAACACAGTACCACATGTTTATCACACTACAGAAAACAAACTATTAATGCACCCAAAGAGCAATAACTCGACTAACTTGTATATAGATTTGGCGAAGATTCCTTAATTTGCACGCAGGCTTTTGCACGGCTTTGAGCAATTTAATGTCAGTAGGTTCGCATTTTAACGAGGTCCTTACCTTTCGCCGCGCAATATGCCGTTATTTGTTTTAGACTGTGATGTTAACTGTCACCGGAAATGTGAAAAATTGACGGCGAATTTATGCGGTGTGAACCAACGTCTTCTGGTCGAAGCATTAGCATGCCGAAGTGCTTCGAAGAGAGGTAGGTATTTTTAAAAAATCTTGACAATTTATTACAATAAATGAGTCAGTAAATTATTTCTTAAATTCCTTATCTTAGCATGTTAGCCTATAAAAGTAAAATGTCAACACGTACATCATTTAAAAAGTGACGTTCGAATAATCAATATACAGACATAATATTTTATTTCATTTAACTGCTCATGTACAAAATGTATAAGCTCGCCATCAAAGCATGATAAATATACTTTCATTATTTAGCAAATAAATTACGAGCTAAGAACATATTGAAATTACTACGCAAATTTGTTTGTGTTGTAGTATGGTTAGACGCGTGGGTGCGTGATGTGATCGGCACTGTTGTATATCTGGATACAGGCCAATCATTCGCTAGCCACTCACCTGTACGCAATTGAGCGCATAAATTATATTCGAAGCTTTTAAGAAATCGTTCGATCACTGCTAATAATATAGCATTCTATTTTGAGACTAATTAAGTACGTAATTACACAGAGGAGTCATTTATTGAGCTTGGTATTTTTCGAAATATTTGTTAAATCTTTATACTTCAAATATTCGTACGCTGATTCAACTTAGAAAAAATTTAAGGAAACGTCCTATTAGTAGTAGTATTATATTATCGATGGATGGGATAATTTTAAACGGTTTATGACACATCGTGTCCATCATCATTGTCAGCAGCTCGTCACGTATGAGGAATCGATGCCAGCCTGTATCTTCGCTCCGTGACTAAGCCAATCGAAAGTTACTATGATCGTCGATTTATTTGGCCGGACTTCAAACGTCACGTATTTTTATCCATCCAGACTTTGGCATTGGTCTGTTGAGCGTTTTGTTTTACGGTGATTTAACGGATTTTATGCCTGTTCAATTTATATTCAACAGAAACATGTTTTTCAAGTAAGATTAGTCAGAGGAACAAATTATCTGTTATTCGTATAAGTTCGTGTTACTCATATATATAAATATAAACACTGTCTTTTATGTTAAGTAGTTATTGTAATAAGTTAAGAAAACTAATGCCAACTATTTGTAACTCATAAAAGTTAGAAATTACTGTCTACTTCACATTGTAAGTATTTACGATTTTTTTAATTATTTACGTAACATACTCTTCCTGAATACTTCAAAGAATAATTCTAGTTACTTTCTTTCTAGTTACTAGAATTTCAAATAATTTTTAAAACTGATATATTGCACTAAAATGTTTGGCTAAACACAATACATAACTATTAAAGTGTATATCTGTCTTAAAATATCAATAATTATTTTGATGCCCTCAAAAGGGCACGATCATATTAAGTCCGTTCTACAGGTGGAGACAGTCCCAGCACTTCCACAGGAATCCCATTGAATGCAACGGAGACTGAAGACTTCTCGGAACAGGAGTTGGGTGAGATAAATCTATTCCCATGTCGAATGCTTGAAAGATATAAAATTAGTGTACACCTTATCTTACTGAATTTAATTTCTATCCTACCTTTAATGTTTTACCTGGTTTTGTTTGCTTATTGTGCCGCCACTAACTACACACGTTTGCCTATTTCAACATTTCTACGTGTATTAAATAGAACAAAATAAAAATGTACAAAGTCTCTACAAACAGGTATCCATTTGAAAACGGTAAGGTAAGTACTATTCTCGTAGATTATAATGTACCTACGTAGGTATGTATTTTTGTTCTTACAAACAAGCTCACCCATAAATTCTATTCTGAGAGGATGTTGTAGATGGAGGTAATAAAATATGTGCTTCCTGACACAATTGGCAAAAAACAAATATTTCAAAAGCGTCTATAAATACGAATGTTGAAACGGTAACAGGACTTTATCTGGAACCGCTGAAGAGGCGGCGTGGCACACTTCGATTTCCGCGTTCTTCCTAAATATCTGTTTTATGCACTCGGCTGCAGAATACGTTACGTAATTTCATAACACATTCCACCATTACACTTACAGAGATAAAATAAAATACAGGTTATTGATATGAATTGAAATGAACTGCAACTAACTTCCAGAAGTTAGGTAAAAAATGATATCAAATGCTAAGTCTAGCTGCTTTATTGTGCTTTATTGTGCATTTTTATATTTAAATCTGCAACCGTTTTGGATATTTTTGGGATTCAAAGGGCTTATTTTAATATGTCTATTTGGATAGGCTACCGAGGTACTACATTATTTATTAAAAAGAGGATCATTGAATAAAATAATGCTGCGTTCCACATACTGGTTTTCTTTATAAAAATTAGTCCTTCACGACATAGGTGTACGTGATTTTTGTACAAATCCATGGTTCAATTTCAAAATAAATACACAACTGCGTTAGTTTGGATAAGCACTTAATAAATTAGAGTTCTGTGCTACATGTATTATTATAAACATTGATACAACTGTGCGGATATATACTAGTCTATGTGTATTGGCACCACGTTAGAGAAAGTAAAAACTTAGCTCCGTGTTTACTTTATCTGTGTTTACCACAAAAATAAACTCGCCCCTACTGAAAATTTCCCGGTAACGAACGATGCATTCAGTTCTTTTTACAGACTGTGTTATGTTATGCTTATAGCGGGAAACGAGTGCAGATACTCGTACCGAGCCAGATGTCCATCACTCATAACAATCAGATGACGCGTCTATTTTTCTTAAGAACAAACGAACAAAACAATGGAATACATTAGACAGAGACAAACAAATTACCTTTCGCCAAAAATTTAGGAAGACGCACAAGATTTCTTGGAAATTGTTTCTGTTATTAGCATATAATACAATAACAAATACATTAATGTATAGAATAAATATGACATTTGGTAAAAAAAAAAATTTGGAAAAGGACTGTGCCGATGAAAGCTGCCAATAACGAAGACTGTCAGTTTTGCTTTGTTTGTTGTACGTTTTTGACATCTACATAAGAGCTCTTCAGTCTTTGTTCTTGTACTTGATTCAGGCAGATTTTAAAAAACAAATTTTGGTTACTTCGTTTAATAAACATAATAATTTAATGCTCAAGGGAAAATGAGATGTTGACGAATTATTTCTAACAAAGTCGATTTGAGTTTATCAACTTTTATTATTGTGACAACATGCAATTGAAAATCTACATCATATGTACGAATTTTTTATTTATTTTTCGTAATAAGATATCCTAATTAAGAACGTCTTTTATAATTACTGTAGTGTATGCGCAACCCTACTACGACACTCGCTCACTGATCGTGACAGCGTGCATACGAGTACGTGCTCGGTGTTCCGTCTACATTATTATCACGTAATTACAATAGTGAAACATTACAATTACGATCTGGCCTAATGTGACTAATGAATAATTTAATTTTAACTTCATTTGCTAGGTAGAGTATAAATAACTAAGAATGTGTCCATTAACGCTTTTGTCGTTGTCTCTATTAAGGGGAAGACACTTTGTTCTTGTGTTCTTTTATTTAGCACTATGTTCGCTATTATCTGTAACGATTCAATACACGAAGGCTCAAAAGATTTCGTTCTTTTGAGCCTTCTTACTATGTCCATGGTGTCGAGGAGTTGGATCACCTCGAAGTTCACATGGTGGTGAAGTCTTTGTCCATAAGCTTCGGCGTATTTTTATAACACTAGCTACGAGGTCCACTTTCAGGTCCCGGATGGTCGTCGTCATTTCGAACATACCAAGGTGCATTTAGCACTTTATTTTGGAAACGCTAATGATCTGTCGGTTACTTTGGCTTGTACAGCCCCACAGCTGAATACCGTAGGTCCATATTGGCATAAGGACTTGTTTGTGCAATAATGTTTTGTTTTGCATTGATAGAGAGGATTCTTTACCTAGCAACCAATACATTGTCTTGTAGCGAATTTCAAGTTCTTCGCGTTTCTTTTTGACATGAGCCTTTCAGCGAAGCTTTGCGTCTAAAGTCACGACTAGATACTTGGCTGTATTTTCGTACGGTATGACATTATTGTTAATGTAAACCGGTTGGTAATTTGACCTTTTATTCGTGAAGAGTATATAAACGGATTTTTATTCATTTAGTTTCACGCGCCTTTTTTTTGTCTATTCGAAGATGACGTTAACAGCCTTTTGAGCCTTATCCACCGATTCCTGTTGAGTGGCCCCTGTGGCCGTAATAGCTGTGTCATTTGTAAAGGTTGCGACGTAACTATTTTTGATCACTGGAATGTCACAGGTGTATAATAAGTACAGGACCGGACCGAGAACACTACCCTGTGGTACTCTAGCTTTTATTTCCTTCAGCTCTGAATACGCATCGTCTTTTGTAACTCTAAACAAGCGATTAGTTAAATAAGATTCTAAAATATCTGCAATAGGCTTTGGGAGCATATTTCTCAATTTATAGATAAGGCTTTCATGGCATACGTTATCAAAGGCCTCAGCTACGTCTAGGAAGACTGTATAACAGACACAAAATTTTTATAATAAAGAAATGAGAAATTCTTAAAATCCGTTTGTATCACAGTTACAATATGAAAGCTTACGTCATTCTTCCTTGAGTGCATTTGCCTCATAAAAGCTTTGATGTACGATAAATACGCACATAACAAAGCTAGAACCGTTCAGTTCCTAATAATCGTCTCTGACCTGATTATAATCACTTACAATACGTTCCTTATAGTTAAGAACTACATAAACATATATCATGCCAAATAAATTAATTATTGTAATTAATCGTACTGACAAGCGATAGAAATATCCCAATTTGGACCAGACAGAAACCGCACTATGCTAAGTAGAAACAATTTAAGTCGATATTAATTCGATTCTATTTCGTTTAATAAATTAGTAGATCTATACCGCGCATCCGAACAGAAATATGTTGGTTAAATGTGTTGGTTTTATCAGGTGATCTGTGGAATCGCGGATTACCTGACCTGACTGGTTGAAGGTCCGATTCCCACCACCGCCGAAACCCTAATTTTTAAATTTGCTTCCATTATATCGGAATCTTAAATACTCGTCGTTAGAAGTTTTATTAACCAAATCGAAAACAATAGCGATTTCTCTGTTGTTAAGTTTTTTTTTAACTACTATATAATAATTTATCGCCACATTATATATTGCCAGCTATTACATGGCTTATTTGCTATCTGGCAGGCAAACGAAATGTAAAATGACTTGATCATTCATATTTACAAATGGCAAGGTATTACGATTTTATTTTTTACACGTAAGAATCTCACATTATGTAGTCCAGAATTATACGGGATGGCCTTGATATTGCTCTGTCTGAGCCATGTAATTATGTATAATATTTTTAGCGGTCTTCGTGTTCTTTCTGTATGTCGTCGATGAACTAATATGACACGTATAGGTACAGGTAATATTTATGAAACTGTAACGTAAACATGCAATAAATATACGGCGAGGAATAGATATACATTTAACTATTTATTGCCGTATATTTTTTATTGCTAATCTATACTAATATTATAAAGAGGAAAGATATAATTGTTTGTTTGTTCGTTTGTTTGTATGTACCGAATAGGCTCCGAAACTACTGGACGGATTTGAAAAATTCTTCTACCATTAGAATCCTACGTTATCCGTGATGAACATAAGCTATAGAATATTTTCAAAAACGTTAGGGATCCGTATGAAAACTTTGATAATGTAACCCAAAGTGTG